>JAUZNJ010034573.1:0-12651 GCA_034780135.1 Jordanella pulchra | reverse complement strand
CATCCATCCATCCATCCATCCATCCATCCATCCATCCATCCATCCATCCATCCATCCATCCATCCATCCATCCAAATCAGAGACTTCTTACTTCTCCGTTTGTGTACCAGGTGATTTTGTCGCTGTAGATGTAGTAATGGACTTCTGGGTAAAATTTATAAAATCCAATCCTTTGTGCACGACCAGCATGGTTCCAGAACACAAAAAAGTAAAGCCCGAACTTGAGATCACCATTTTTATCAAACTGAATAGTCCGGTTTAACAGTGTAAAATTGGACTTCTGTAGCTCAGCTAGGACCTGAATTGGATAAATAACATTTAAATAAAGATTTGTCAGAATACATTTTTCTCTCCAACTACCCTTCAGAGTAATGAATAACTTCATTTCCTAAATTCTCAAAGTTTTGAGCTTTGACTGGGCCATTGCAGCACCTAAATCTCTTTTCCAGCAGCTTAGTTAGAAATTTCCTTCTGGTCTGTAGATTTTTCCTTCATGATTTGCTTTCACTTTAGCTTTCCGAAAATATTGGCATGTTTCATTCCAGAGACATTGGATTAAAAATGAGATAATCCTGAAAGCAGTGATGCAGCAAGTTTAGGACTTTTGAGTTACATATTTCCCGAATGTAATTTGAAAAAACTATTTTTAAACCATCAATAAAACAATACTCCCAGAGACAGGAAAGCATCTCTTGCTTTTCTGTCATGAGAATATATTGTATCAGTGCAAGATCTGACCTTAGGGTTTATTGTTCACTAATTTCATTGAACTCTATTCAGATGTTTTTCATAAGGGAATAAACTTGGTACTGTAACTGATAACAACTAAATAACTTAAGAATGGCCTTCAAGCCCATTTCCTATTGATAGGAAGAAACAACTACTCCTTAAAGTTTAAACGCATATTCTTGCAGGTGTAGTATTTAAGCACCTAAAGATGGTTCAAACTTTTATTTTAAAGATTTGTTTTGAAGATCTAATAAAATTTGTGTTCTTTTGGCAAAAGATTCTTTATCATAACTGTCCTACAATAAGTACATATAAAACATGTTTTCCACCAACAAACAGTCACCTTGTAGCCTTTTGATGTATCAGTCAGTACCCTAGGTTTTCGAACATCAAGAGATCAAAAAATAACATAAAACTTGCTTATTACTTACTTTCCAAGTTTTAATAAACAAAAAGCCATAATAAATAATAATATTTAAAGTTATAACTGCACTTGAATAACCAGAAGCTCACACACTTACCATATTTGGATATACTGTAACATTATTGCATCCCCTTTCTCCACACTGTAAGCTCTTGTGCAAGGCATGAGCAATTGCATAAACAGCTGAATAAACAGGGAAGGAGAAGGATGGGTCGGCCTCAAGGACATCTTTTGTTCTCCAGTTGCTGCAGTTGCAAACCTGGTTGCAAAGCATCTGCTGTCCATCATGGCTGCACTCGGTTTGTATGTCAGTATAATGGATGAAATCAGCAAAACCAGGAACAGCTACAACCGGCTGAGCCACACCAAGCACGGTTCCAATGTTTCTGATTTCTTTCATTTTAGGCAGTCGCATGTTCAGAGACCATGCATCATTTGCAATCCAAACTTTGTTTGTGATGTTGAATTTGATAGCTGACTCAATGAGAGCTTCAGCAGCCATTTCCGCAGTAAAAACAATAATAACATGGATGTGCTGTATTTCAATTTGTTGGAACAATCTAGAAAAATTCATGTCAGTCTTGAGGTCTTTTGTGTATGCAGTGCAGATGTGTGTGTCCTTGATCTGATTTGTGAATAAGTTCAGCCCATCATAACCATAATCATCAGCACTATAAAGGAAAGCAACCCAGCGCCATTTAAAGTGCTTCAAAATGGTAACAATCACTTCGATAACATCACTGTTGGGATGCACTGTTCGTAAGAATGATGGGTATTTGGCCTTTTCTGAAAAAACTGAAGATGAGGATCCATAATTAACCTGTCAGAGAAGAGTTGCAGAAAAAAAAATCACCATTATTAGATAGAATAAAAAAAGAAAAACAGACACTTTTTTATGGTCCCCTATTGCCATATTATCATCAAATATGCTATATAAAATTCTCGCTTTTTTATGGAATAGTGGTGATTTAATACACACGTACCATAGGAATGAGATCCATCATGAAAAATGGGGCTACAGTTAAGGCCTGGGTGCTTGTGAAAGGTCCGACCACTGCTATGACTTTGGAAAGTTCTGTGTATAGGCCAGCCCAAGGCTTGATCTGTCCATTGACTGAGAGGAGTTTTAAAATCCCTGGGAAACTAAGCGTGTCTGAGCAGTGATCAAACATCTCATATCCCAGAGTTACATTTGGAAGCAGGCTGGTGGAGTTGTTGATTTCTTCTATGGTGAATCTCATCAACTGAAACCTCCGATAATTTGAGATACTAAAAATTTGGCTGAGGAAAAGGAAACAAGGTGTCAGATCAAGTTATATATTTAAGTTTGCAAAAGTCTCAGTGGTAAGCACCTTCGCCACATAAGGTCATGTAAAATATAGTTATTTTCCCCTAAATTAAATAAATCATCATTGTGAAATTGCAGTTTTTGCTTAACCAGGTAATCTTTGTCTGATATTACATTTGTTGTCCTGACATATCTAAGAAGAATCACTCTAAGATGTGCTTTAATCATTTCTTAGGCAAATATTTATTTCAAAATGTAAATCTGAGTCCCAAACTATCATTAAATGTTGCATTATTCTCTCTACATCTTCTCTAATGGCTAATTTACTGTAATAATTCAACTCACCTTGAGCAGTCAAGGGCTTCGGGTCGGAGATGGCGCTTCAGGCTCCCGGCATAATGAATATCAAAAAGTCCACCTATCAAGAAATCACCATCCAAGTAAAAATCTGAGATTTGCTCAGTACATTGAGTTGAAGCATGCAGGACATTTTCTAACAGAAAAAAAATGGCAAAATGAAAGTATTTCATTCTGACCGGCCTCCTCATCTGATGTGTTGCAGTGAGATTTACCTCTGTTTATAGTTTGTTGTGACAAAGTGGTGATGGTTAAGCCTTCATTGTTCCTTTCCACGCATGAGAAAATACTTGACAACTGACAAATACAGACCTATAAATGGTTGAAGGAGTTTTCACAAATCAGTATGCAAAAGAGTCATGAGAGGTGCCAGACAACACTTACACTTACAACAAGCCCAATTAGACAAGTTAAATGATTCAGGTATCAAAAGATGTTTAGTATTGTAGATAATAGTTTTTTTTAAACAAAAGATTTTTTTTCATACTTCACAAAGGTAAATATTAATTCCAGGTGACTGACTTTTGAATTTGCTATATTATTTGTTAAATACTGACATCCAGAGGAATCTGCCCAACATTACAGCCATAAATAAATGTTGCTAGATTCTCTATTACAATGAAAATGTGAGTACTAAAACCAGACATTTCCTGATAAACAATAATGTTTATTGGGACTTTTTAAATGTTAAATGCATTTAGAAATTTTTCCAGAAATATTTGGCAGCACCATAAACATTTGTTTCCTGAAGGAGAACAATAAAACTGAATGAAACTAAATGTAAAAAGTTAATATTACTTGAATTTTCAACCATTTTATTTTTTTTCTTAAAATGTAACATGCAAAATGATTTTACCCACAGCATTGCAAATTGTTTTGTAGCGATCTTGGAGTGACTAAAATGTTCTAGAAGTAATTACATTATCTGTTTCCACTTGGTGCATTCTCACTGGAGGGTGGTTGAAAGCATCAAATGAACCCAAGGTGCATGTTGTTGGCTTTGACAGGAAAACTGAAGAAATCTTTGCATGCACTGGGAGAACATTCAAACGTCCTATAATACATGGTTTCAAACCTAGAGTGTTCTTTCTCATTTTTATCTCAGTTTGACTATTGTACAAAAATTTAAAAAGATGCACCAAATTACTACAAAATAGAGCATATATCTTTTCACAGTTCATTACTAAACCTCCAGTCAGCCTCGGCAGATGGCCGCTCGCATTTAGCATGGTTCTGCTGGAGGTTTCTTCCTGTTAAAAGGGAATTTTTCCTCTCCACTTTCACTGCATTCATGCTCGGTATGAGTGATTGCTGTAGAGTCAATGACACAATGCAAGTAAATGTCTACGGCCACCACATGCTCAACCAGGAGGAAAATGTCCTGCAAAGCCAAAAACCGGATGCAACAAACTGGGATTTCTTAGATAGCATTTTTTAAACCAGTCTGACTGTGTGATCAGATTGAAATGTCTCCATAAACTGTCTTGAGATAACATGTGTTGTGAATTGGCAATGTAGAAAAACATTAATTGAACTAAATTGTAACTTATTAATTTACAGTTTGTCTTAAACTCATGCCAGATGATTTGGAAATTCTACTATGATCAATTTTCTTACAGACATTTAAAAATACCATTTGCTGCACATATTTAGGTGGGGACTAATTGAAGATGAATTATTTATTTAACTAAACTGAAAGCCACTTGGTGTTTTATCAAATCAGTATTCTTAAATCTGCTGCATTGGATATAAGCCAGAGCAAAGAAAAAAAAAGCCAAACAAACAAACAAACAAAAACAGCATGATGTTTTTGTTAACATCTTTTTGAAAATACCCTTTATAAAGAGAGGCTGACTATGGGTCTTTGTGCAAACAGGTACTTTTGAAATAAATACATTTTAAGAGGGTTCAGTATTTTTTTCCCTTATTTCATGAAGTGAAACTCATAAATCATAGAATTTTGGAAGCTAATTTGGAAGACCACCTCTGTAGTACGCTCACTCTTATTACATGCTTTTTTTTTTTTACTTACTTCTGATCCTATATATATATTCGTTAGACATAGAGAGAAAGAACTCAAGCCTTTTCTAGTTATTTTGATGGTGAAAATCTTGATTTCAATGTCTAACAAATAACATTTACAACATTTACAAAAAAAAGGTCACATACCAGAAAATTATGGGTTCACAACCTAATCAATAAATTACTACAAACAACTTAAAAGCTTTCCTATGCTTCTAAATCAGGGAACTCAAACTCAGATCTTTGACAGCCTATATCCATCTGCTTTTAGATGTGTCCCTTGCCTTACACATCTAAGCCAAATAGCTAAATTACCTAACTAACAGCAGTCAAGCTCTCCTAATGAGCTTATATTGGAGTCAGCTGTGTTGAAGCAAACACACACCTACAGTAGAAGTTGCAGGACATCAGCTCTAGAGGATTTGAGTTTGAGACGACTGCTTTAAATGATCTCTCATACAAGGTCAGTAAGCTATACAAACCTTGGGAAGACTGGTAATTTAACAAAGGTTCAGAGGAGATTCACTAACTTGATACAAGATGAGGTTAAACCACAAAAATTATTGCCATAGAGGCTGCTCATGGGGTACTATACCCAGGCCTTCTTTTAAAAAGAAAAGTCATGTAGTTTTAAAAGATGCACAAGCAAAAGGGATAACTGCAGCCTTTACAGGATTGTCAAGCAACATATAAAAATAGAAAAGCGCTCTTCGAGTGAAGACCTCTGACAAGCAGCAAATTTATAGCTGAAACTCACACATGATCTGGGTAATCTTCAAATGTTAATTAATTGTTCCTTGGCAAGAAAGTGCACCTTTGGTAAATGTCCTTAAAATCCTTTGATAGATTTATAAATAAGGCACAGCATGTGTCTGCAGCCTCTGGTGTTTGTTCTGATCTCATCTTCTTCATTCATTCTACACTCAGCTTTGTTCTTTGATCAGCAGATCGAGATGATTGAGACTTGGCTCACCTTTCCTGTGTTTTTGTGAAGAGTATAATACTTATAGACTTTTTTGAGTCCGATGCCGATGGACTGTTACTTGAACTGAGGTGCACCTTTGGTTAAAAATTTCATTAGAATCTGTTCATAACTTTTCAAGTTATTCTGTTCCCAGACAGACAGACAAACACACCCACACACACACACACACACACACACACCCACACACACAAACTCAACTAAAAACTAACCTTCTTTGTGGAGATAAAAAAGGGAAAGTTTCAAAAGGTGTCAACTGAGACTTGAGTCAAGGAATCTGGACTTTCATTTTACCCCAGCTGTACCAAAGATTAGTCACCTCCATGTCACACCACATTGATACAGGCCCAATAAAGTACTTAGTTCACAGAATACACTAATTGGAAAATTGAAATTCTTTTTAAAGTATTTCAGTTGATTGAAATATTTTCTAAATTTCTGAGACTGTAGTTTGGGTGTTGATTATCTGTAAAAAAACCAACAAGAAATTTGTATATTAATATGTAATAAATCTTTATAAATATGTATTTTGCTTTCTAAAAAGTCTTAAAACATTTATTTTGTAAGATGTATGCAGAGTAGGACGTAGTTAGGACAAATATTTCTTATTGATTTTAACTTTTTTTTTTTTACAAACTGTATTGAATTGCACTCAGTTCATTTCACACTATCACATCACAGTCTCTTTTTTTGTTGATTCATTAAAACAAGATCAGTCATAATAGTCATAGACATAGATGCAAATTAATCTAACCCCGGATAATCGGTTTATATTGAAAAGCCACCTCCTCTTTTAAATTCTTCTTGCACTATTTAATGCAAGGCCATTGAGGTCATTTGTTCAATGAATATTTGCAATCAGGCCACAGAATAAGTGACTGATAGCCATTAATCCCACGGGAATTTAAATTCAGGTTGGCAGTCCTTAGAAAGGCAGAACAGCTTTTTCCTGTGTGGGCGGAAGGGATGGGCACCTATGAAGGAAGAAAAAAAGAGACATGAACAGGAACATTAAGTCCAGCAGTTTAAAAGAAACAGTTGTACTCTTGCTTTAAAAAAAAAGCAGTTGTACTTGATTTTAAACAGTAAATTCTTACTTCTACAAACACAGTTTTAAAAGTCTAATAGGGAAAAGTGAATGGACAGCAGAGTTTAAACACAAAAATCCCATGATCGCATAGTATACATAAGACTTACGTTTTTCAGCAGTTTAGTCAACAGAGAGATAATTGCGGAGATCAGTAGATTTCCCCTTTTATGTTTCCAGAAAATTATTATTTAGTGGTGCATTAGCAGCAATTATGGCTTTCCTTGTGCATTTTGCTCATCATAAAGCAGATTAACATCTGTTACACCATCTAAAAGAATATGTTTTCTCTTTGTGGACAATATTCTTTTGGCATAAATAGACAAGTTGGATCTTTTCTTTATGCAAAACATATTTTAATATTCCAGCTATATATTTCATTGCCTTTTTAAAAATGCATTTGATACTTATGGAAAACCTATGAAAATTACTGCTAAGCTTTAAATCACTGCTGTACTTCATGAACTGAATCTGGTAATGGGGCATTGCACTAAACCTGGTGATGCAAATGGGGAAACAAATGTAGACTCATACCAGGGGAAACAACAAACCTTTATTGGCACAACAACATAAAAACAACTAGGATTTGAGAAATAGGAAGTAATGACAAAAGTGTATGTAAACAAAGTTGACATAGACTTTGAACTACCAACAGAGATTATTTAAGAAAGTAAATTTAGAACAACAACAACAAAAAAATAGTTATCAGGACACACCCACCAAGAAAACACAACAAGTAATAGAAGAAACTAAATATAATCTCAAGGAAATTATTCAAAGAAATACAAAATGTATTACAAAATGCAGGCCAAAAACATCAAAACTTAAATCAAAATCAGTAAAAACCCGACATCTCTATTCAGTTACATATCTAGGACCATTAAAAATAATTCTTATGTTTAAAAGCATATGTAACACTCAATCCCAAAAACCCAGAGAAACTGTGATCCATGTTTTTTTATTACTTCCAGACTTGATTGATACATAATGCACTTCTGTTTGGGACCAGTTAGAAAGGTTACTCACATTTTATCATTTATGGTGGCATTCCATTTTAAAGTTTTCACTTGGTCAAACGTTTTGGCTTTCCACTTCCTGGCTGTAACTGATATAAGTTTGTATGTTGCCTTGTTTAGCTTCACCTTTTGGAATGATATCAGGAATTTGTGGTGGCTGCTTTAAAATGTTATCTTGATTATCCCCAGTGAAGACAAATGATGGTCAGACAGCCTGGTAACATCTTTGTACAGGAGCCTTCCTTCACTTAGTGCAGGGGTGTCAAAGTGGTTCCAGAAAGGGCCGTGTGGCTGCTGGTTTTCTTTCCACTCAGGCAGTAGCACACCAGACTCCATTCATCTCATCGAGTCATCAGGTTAAGACTAGACTCACCTTGATGAGATGAATGGAGTCTGGTGTGATACTGCCTGAGTGGAAAGAAAACCAGCAGCCACACGGCTCTTTCTGGAACCACTTTGACACCTGTGCCTTAGTGTCATCCAGGGGAACCGTGGCCAAAATGTAGCTGTCCTGAACGGATGCATGAATATAGTGTAAAACCCTTTGGAATCTCCTGATTTGAAAAGAAGCTATTTAGTTACAGGCTGTTTGCCATTTAGACAACTCATTCGTGCCCAAGCTTTGACTTCCCGAATAATGTCTTAAAATCTTGCTTTAATATTTGACATTATATTTATAATTAAATAAAAATGTTCCTATTAAATCAAAAATACTAAAGGGGTTACACTCAAAAGTACAAGAGTTTCTTTAGTCAATTTATACAAAAAACCAAACCAAAACAAAACACAGACATTACAAACATCACAACCAGAGAACACTCCCAAACCAATTGATACATTATAAGAGGCACAGGAACCACAGCCTTTCAATTCATTTGGTTGAAGCTACTGTGAAATTGTTTTGGTATAATTTTTAATAAGACCTTGAAAGTACTGCTGTGTATTTTTATGGGATTGAAAAATAATGATGTAACATTTTGGGAGGAAATACCACAACAAAAAAGAGTAAAGACTTGAAAGAACTGCTAAAGCATTGAGAGTATGTATGTATTTTCCACGGTAAAGGAGGTATTCAGTAACAAACACTATCCAGGTGAGGATCAGCAGCAGCAGGCAGAAGGTTATGGCTTTGGCTTCATTGTAATTCTTTGGAAGGTCTTTTCCCATGTAGGAGAAAATGAAGCACATACAACATAGTAATTGGGGAATAATAAATGAACAAGATGCTGCAGTAAGATTTAAGTCACAGCTAAGAACTACTTGGTCCTGGTACCACGATGTTTCATTGTATGGTCTGGGAGGATAAAAAGAAAAGCATATAAGAACCAACAAGGCCTGAATTGAGAATGTCCCAGTGATGAGCAGCCATTGGGCGTTATATTTTACCCACCAGCTTTGGAGTTTTGGGAACTTTGCAGCTATTTTAAAAATGGAAACAATCTGAAAAGATCGCACAACAAAACATGCCAGACAAACTGTGTAGAACAAAAGGAATGGGAAATACCTCAAGAAACAGGTAGCATTAGTAGGTTTGCCAAAATAAAAGAACACACTAGGACAACACAGAGTGAGACAGCCTAAAACTAGAAAGCACATTGGGCCTCCAGCAGATCTGACAACAGGAGTGTTATAGTTTATGGCGAAGAGAAACGATACAGCTAGAATGAGAACCACCAAGATTAAGGTTCCGACCATTACCAATATAGCCTTGC
The DNA here is from genome assembly GCA_034780135.1 of Jordanella pulchra. Taxonomy (NCBI): domain Eukaryota; kingdom Metazoa; phylum Chordata; class Actinopteri; order Cyprinodontiformes; family Cyprinodontidae; genus Jordanella; species Jordanella pulchra. The sequence goes on along the minus strand of JAUZNJ010034573.1, from coordinate 3,034 downwards.
TGTCTGTAAATTGCACGTACTCCACCAGCCGTGGGTTACATGATGCACTTCCTGCTGAGGACCACTCTGTCTCCTTACAGTTGATGCAGTTGTAGGGATCCTCTGTTTTACAGTGGAGACAAACAGTCCGTGTAGCTGTTTAAGATAGGTTAAAATCTTATCTATGTAAAAATAAAAATTTCTTATATGGAAAAACATTCTAGCTAACTAAGAGAAGATATGTATTCTGATAGGTTTATTTTTATTCAGCTTCATATATTGCAGCTTCCTGGCTTTAGTCTATATAGCTACATTTTTGCAGTTATGTAATTTCTTAATCCTAGCACATAGTAGTCAAGCTTAAGTGATGTGAAATGTTGATAAAATAAGGTAACTGATAGACTTACCTCTCTTAATATTATCAAACCAATTGTGCACTAAATAAATAAATAAATGATCTTGTAATAATAATCTCACCTTTTGTTATTAATAATTTTAATTCAAATATTAAGGTTATGCTAAATGTAATCTTCGGGTAAATGGTGAATATACCTAAACGATTTAATACATTTTGTGTGTTTACAATCTATGATTGTATAAAGTGGTATATAATTATAGTTAAACTCTATTATATTTATAACATTAGCAAATATACCTATTAGAAACTAATAAAACATCAGCCAGTCATCTTTAGAAATATGGCAAAACAATATAAAAACAGCATCACTGCAAATCTAAGGAATTAATTAATTGAACCGTTACATACATAAATTACATGATACAAATTATTTATATTCTGATCTATTTTCCATAAACCCTCATCTTCAGCTCCTTCCACCAATTCCACAATAGATTTAAGTGAAAACTCTGATCAGAATACCTCAAAATGTATAATTCCTTCCATTACTCCATCCGTCCTTTTAGATTTCTTTAAACTGAAAACTGCGATGTGTTTAAAAAAATTTGGAGCAATCTGTAGACAAATATGATACTTAAAATTTCAATCATTTACCTGTGATGTTTAAGTATGTTTCATTTGGACACATTTCACACCTGTGGCAACATTTATGGATTCCAATTTGTTTTTTCGCATATCCTGTTGGACATTCTGGGGAACATAATGCAATCGGTACCTGTACAAAAACGTTCATTAACAAAACACCAAATGCAATGAGAGACCTGATTTTCTATATTTGAGATTCAATGAATACAAAGAAATGCAACATTAAACACAGGCACAAGACCAAAACGTATCATTATTACACATATAGAATAATTATCGCCCGCTTACTTTATATTTCTGAGTGCATTGTCATAAAAAGCAGACTTACCTCTCCATCTGTATGCCACTGAATTTGGGTGTCATTGATGAAAAAACTTGGAGATGTGTTGAAATGGTAAAAGCCAACCTCCTGAGCATACCCACTTTGGTTCCAGAAAACTATTGAAAGCTGTCCAAATTTGGGGTCTCCATTCTTATTAAATTGGACAGTCTGGTTTAACAAAGTGAAATTGGACTTCTTGATTTCATCCAGCACCTAAATTGTACAACATACAAAAGACTTGCATCATAACACATTACTAGGGAACTTTGTAAGTGTCTGTGCAAAGTCTAAGTCAACTGGCTCATGGCAACCACAAAACACGCTTAAATTGGATGCAGGCCAACTTTTGCCCTCAACACATACCCGGGAGTCTTTGTCACTTCTGATGGCTCACACTAGAGCATCCTGGGGTTTGAGTGCTGTTGTTTTTAATAACCAAACACATAGAAAGGGGTGCCGTTCAGACCCTCTGTCCGTAATATTTTCTGTCACACACAACATTGCATGACATCTAGTTCCAAGAAAATGAAGCATTCAATAACAAGATTAAATAAGTTCATACAAACATCAAGTTTACCAGAGATAATGCCAAGAAAAACCTGTTGCCCTTACCTCACTGGACTATGCACACTGAGGCCAATGAAGGTCTCAATACTAATGTTTACTGGAAACCTACACACTGGCCAAAATCTGCATTTTGATTGACATCACCCATTGTAACACAAACTGTTGGTTATCGAAACTCTGAGTTATCAATTACATCCCCTCTGTTAAGGTGGAGAAACAACAGAATACAAACATGTCAAAAAATCACTCTAAGCAGCTGGTTTCCCAAACTAAGCATGTGTTCAGTCTGCCAACAAAATACCAGAATAAACAACACTGCATCCAACACAAAGGAAAAAACAAAGAGACAGGAAACTCTGGATAATTTTCTCCAAACATAACATTCCAGTGAATATTAAACCCTCTAAAGATTCTTTGACATAAACTAGTTCATCCCAAAGACAGAACACCTAGACCAAAGCTTAAATTGGTTTGTTGTGATGTCCAGTACACAAAGAACTACTCAGACTACCACACAGGAGAAACCAAACAAGGGAAAGATATTTTTGTCAAAAAAGAAAAGCCAACACTAAATAGAGTGGAGGATTGCAGTTTCAGTTCCCGAGCATATATGTGCTGTATTGAAATTTATTTTGAAGAAGTTATATGTCTCATCATGATTCAGAAGACCAAGTAACGACTCACACCAAGGGTGTTTGAGCTGCAGGACAGTGACACACAAGGACCAACATTGCCCATCCTTGTCTCACACCAATCAACACACTCCAATTACCCAGGAGAATGATGAGTGGGTCATTGATTAGTATTTAACTTGAAATACGACTAGGAGGGCGAGCATTTATGTGCATGAAAACAGCAGCTCTTCAACCAGAGGTTGTTCTAGTGTGACAAATGATTGAGCAATTTAAGCTGTTTTGTGGTTACTTTGAAAGTGATGTGATAAAGGTGAAGAAAATACTACTAACCAAGCAAAACATAATTGTAAAATAAAACTTAAATCATAAATGATTTTCAGATGTTTTACGCAAAAACATCAAAAAAGCTTGCCGTACAATATTCAGCCATCTTTATTCTGAGGCTCATAGGTGTTGGGATCTGTAATCTGCCTGCCAGCTCATGCGAGCTGGGTCTCTGTTTCTTCTGTGACTTCTGTTGCTCTTGTG
>JAUZNJ010034572.1:0-12651 GCA_034780135.1 Jordanella pulchra | reverse complement strand
CATGTCTCTCCCCCTCTCTCATACCCCCTTTCCTGTCAACCTACTGTCAGAAAAATGAGCCACTAGTGCTGTAAAAAGCTCAAAAAAAAAAAAAAATATTTTAAGCCTTCTACAAATCTTTGTCTGGGTTTTATGAATTTTTCCTTCTGTTTTCACCTTTCACAACATGGCTAATTGAGGTTCACATGTATTTAGAGGAAATGCAAATCCAACGCTTGCTGAGACTAGGATGTTTCAGTCAGGGATGGCTGAGAGCTAGCAGCTTTGGCGGGCCACGGCTCTAACACCCACGCTGTCTGCAGGCTCTGCTCTGTGCTCTTACGCTTTGAGGTGCAAAAATGTGTTACTGGAACATGAATGAATGTGTACGATCTCCTTCAGCCCAATCGTCTCTTATGTTCGACTATCTTGCTGTTAATTAGAGTGTAAAGTCCAAGACAGCTGCTTGAGGTGGATAGGTTGGCTGTCTTTATTCCACTTATTGGATAGAACGGGGTATGATGGGAGGAGTCGGGGTGTCCGTGGAGGATGTGGGGGTTGCAGGGTTCTTGTAATGAATGTACTGCTGTTAAAAAGGATTCTGTGTCACTTCCCAGGAGAGTGGGAAATAAAGGTGGTGGAGGAGGGAGAGAGGGAAATGTGGGAGGGAGTGTTGTAGAGTAGGATGTGTTGATGGAACGGAGTTCTTGGCAACCAGGATATTTCTCCTCCCATTCTACTATGTGCAGATACCAGTCTGTCTGAGCGTGCACACTGGTTCCCAACAGCCCACAAGCATACCACCCACACACCCACCACTCCTCCATATGCATATTCCTCCTTTCTCCCCTTTACCTCTGTTTTCATTTCTCCTTCTCACACACAAATATATGTAGGGGAAGCTTATTTCAAAGGGACAATCTCTGTCATTACCTCCTACCTTTCCTCGAGGGAACTCATTGTTATTTTCCTCTAGCTGCAATCAAATTAAATAGAGCAAAGAGAAAATGCACTATTCTGCTCACAAGTTGATCCAAAAACGTACTTTATCCAGTGCTGTTTGCTAAAACATGATTGAATAAAGTGTTGGGATGCCAGTGTACGCCCATTTCATCTGTGCGTTATTAATTATTGCTTTTAATACTGTGACAGTGGCTTTATAAAGCATTCGTTGATTTTGTACATATTTTTTTTATGTTGCAATTAACTTAATTGTCTTAAAGACCAAAATAAAGTAGCACTGAATTAGCACTTAGTAGTACATAATGTCTGGTTCACATAGCAAGGAAATGATGGATTTTCGACCCTTCTTGCCTCTCTGTCAATCTTTGGGAGGCTCTAAAGATAATCATCTTTCCATTAATTCTACCAATCCCATTTCCTAATCGAAAGCATCCCAGCAGCTTAGTGCTGCAAATGCCATATTTCAGGGTGGTAATGTTTTTTTCTGAAAAATGTAGTGTTACTTTTCCACCATGCACAGGACCTTTCAGCAATGGCTTTCTTCTTACCAATGCAACATGAAGGGCAGATTTCTACTATGCACAATTAATTGTTGTCCTGTTAATAGATTTTCCACATTATCCTATGATCTCTTTAGCTCCTCCAAAGCTACAATGGAGAGTTGGTGCATCTCTGACTAATACCCTCGTTAGTTAAGGTAGATGTCCTTGTAAGTTTCCCAAGCCCTAAAATTTCTTCTCCGTTCCTTGGTTCACAAATGTTCTTTAACCAAACTCTGAGTCCTTCAGAGAACATCTGGATTCAAACATATTTTAAGTTACGCTGATTTGTGCTTTGTTTACAGTTTGGGTGACTTCTTAAGACACTTGGTTACTTTTAATTTTCTTATTTCTGTAATCAGATAAAAATAAATAAATAAAACTTTATAGGGTAGTGAATTTAAGCATTTCTGTATGTTGGTCTTTTACATAAAGGGGTTGGAACAAGACAAAATCTCAGAGGGTTCACAGAATATTAATACTTCTTTTAAACATACCCTCTAACTCCTTTGGACAAAACACTAAAACGTTTGTGTTGCAGCAAGCATTGCCATTTTCTGAAAAAAAAAAAAAAAATCAAAAGAGAAAAAGCAGGCAGAGAAAAGAAACCTGAAGAGTGAAGGGGAAGGAGTGAGGGCACAAAACAATAGGAAAGGAGAGGGCATTTCAGAACAGCGATGCCAAAACCACGAACAATTGTGATGAAAATGGCTGTTCTCATGACCACAATAGTGTGTGAGTGACAGCGTTAAAGCGGCGCGGACGGGCTTATCCTGATCACTCAGGGCTTTGACCGGGGAAATCACAATGCCCTGGAGATCTGTCCTTTTTGGGTTCCAAGGATCACAGAGCGACCGTGGTCCCCCAGCCTTGGCCCTGAACCGTCCCTGACATTACCATATCAATGCTGCCTTGGCTGTTCCACCAAGGAGCAGGGTCTTTAGCGATAGTGCTCTTGGTTAGCATCGCCCTGCACCTTCACAGAGCTATTCACTGGCATGTCAATGCTAGCTCAATACTGTGTGTGTGAATGGTAGGGAGTGTAAGCTCGCTCCTGTAGCGTGAACCCATGTCTGCTGAGCATTCAGGCCTCTGTTTGTGCCCATATATGAATCTGTGTGTGTCTCGCTTTCTTTCTTTATCTCCCTGGCCCACTCTGTTCCTCAACTTTATAGGTATTACAGGCACTTTATATAGTTTAAATTAATATAAGTTTGTTTGTTAATTCAACAAGAAGAGATCTGCAGACAAAAGGTTCAGAAATACCAATTTATTAAGGCTTTGTTCAGTTAAATCACCTTTTCTTAGCAATGCAAGTTATTATCAAGCAGTCCCAACATCCGATTTCTTATGCTTTATTTTGTGTTTACAACTAATGAGTAAACACAAAATAAATGAAAAAAAGGGAAAACTGTGTTGTTTATATGTATATATGACTTATTCATTATTCTCTGGTAGGTACAAATATGAAAAACATAACTGAGAATAGAATAAAATAAAGAATAAACTAAACACCATAGAGGCAATAACGGACACAGAGAAATGAACAGATTATGGCAAATTCTATCTAACACAAATAAACAACAAAAGATGATAAAAACATAAACTAAAACAAAACACCATTGGATTGTGATATTAATCTGCTTTCCTAATTATTATTTTTTGGTCATAGCAGCTTACAGTGAAATCATACTGAGCAGTGTGTTTGCCTAAAAGAGAAGGTATTGGCTCAGGATGTGGGAGATGCATGATGATTGACTGGATCATCAACCGTATGTTGCGATTTTGGGGCCAAAACTGCCTGCCTGCTAATTGATCGTTCTGATTGTTTATTTTAGGAAAGAGAATTCTTGCTAATTTGACCTACCTGTATTACAAACAAATCTAATCTTTTTAGTGTAATTTACTTTCCTGCTTTCTTTGTGTTTAACGAGAGCATGAGCTAAAACCCTGCTTGTTATTCTATTCAATTATGCTGAAATGAAAATATATGACACTAAATTCATTGGTTCTCCAAATATGATCCCTCTTCCATAAACCTTGTTCTGTTTACCAGCATCTTTTCAGGCCTTGAGAAGAAGTTATTTTCATCCTCCCTACCAAACCTAATAATAATTAAAAAAAAATCTTGTTTTCTGAACGTCAGAGTATTTATTTAATTCAATCATTGCAACAATTTTCTCTCTGTAATAAATACTGTTAATTCTACAACCCATAATAACAAAATATGCTTTGTATGTTTTAATTTGAGTGCAACTGTGTACTAATAAGGTACACAAATGTAATTAATATAGATGTTAGAGGTATTATTCAGTTACATTCAATTATGTGTATTTATACAGCACCAATTCACAGCACATGTCATCTCAAGGCTCTTTACCAAGACAATTCAACTAGATCCCGCAGTCAGATTGGTTCAAAGTATTCTATCTAAGGAAGACCAGCTCAACTCATTGACTCTTCTGCAATCCCTCACACCAGGCATGCATGTAGCAACAGTGGAGAGAAAAAACTCCTTTTTAACAGGAAGAAACCTCCAACAGAACCAGGCTCAGTGTGAGCAGCCATCTGCCGAGGCCGACTGAGGTTTAAGGAGACAGAAGTAGAAATACCAACATAAAAGAACCAGAGATACAAAAGGTAACTGTTAACTCACACCACAGGTGGCCCTGTCCAGTAAAGACATGGTATTGTCAAGAGAAACAAAAATATTTAAGTAGGTAATAATACATATGAGGTGAATGCATGTGCTTGTTGTGTTTACTTTTTGGATCAGCACAGCTTACTTTTGCTCTTTGTTGTACTGTTTATTTATCAATGCATTTTGTTTGCATGTAGACAAAAACTAGACAAGCTATAAGCTCACAGAGAGGAAACTATAAATTCTCCATCACTGCCAGGCCAGTAAAGTTTAACTGAAGCTCAAATTAAAGTCCCTCTGCTCTCTGCCCTTCTTCATGATCTTGAAAATGCTTAGAGTATAACTCCAACTATAACTTACAGGTGAATATAAGGGCTTATCTGGAGTTTACAATAGGTCTTAAAGAGTCAGCATCTAGTCAACTGCTTATTTTCAGCCTTATGCCGCTGGCTTCTGTCCCTATGCAACATGCTCACCAGTCTCACTCTCCCATTGTGTGCCGGTGCTTAATGCACAGAAATATATATTTTATTATTTTCTTTCTGTTTGATTCACCCTTATGTTTGGTGGAATGGGCTGTGACACGTCTATCAGCGTGCCAAAACAAGTGCACCTATGAGGCATTCAGTGTGTCTGCAGACAGCTTGTTTACAGGAGTTTATGAACTCAAATTATCAGCTTATTTAACGATACATTTTTTTTTTTTACCTCAGTTTGATTTTTCTTCTTTTTATAATAAATACTTTGACCAACAATGAAAAATGTTATTGTTTAGCACTCTTAAGGGTCTGATCTTCAAAGATCCCCTTAAATTATGTTTTTTTTGTGTTGTGGGTGATCTACAAATAAGACCTATCAATTGGTTTGGCTCCAACCACTAAAATGAGCAGGTTACATTTTCTACAGGCAGTTTGAGAGTGGCCATAAAATAAAGATAAGGTTCAAAATCATTTAGCTGGAGGTTGATACTGATAATTATTGAAGAAATTATGATGATAATAATCAACAATATCTATAGTGCACCTCACATAGGTAACCTACAGTATCTCAAAATGCTAAAAACCAATGTAAAAAAACCCCCAAAAAGTGTAGTTTTTTTTGCGAGTCCCCTTTGCAACAAGTAAGAGATGCAATAATATTATATTTTTTAATAAACATGATCTGGTTTAATTTTTTAAAAACGTTCTGTTGTACCAGTCCCATCCAATGAATGAACCGATTCTTTCACTTGTGGCCTTTACTGTTTCAATCAGGAAATGGTGACAGACAGTGGAGGGAAAGACATCTAAAAAGTTGTGAGGTCAAAAGTCAATCCTGGAACGGCTACACTGAGGTGTAATAGCCATCAGATAATGGGAGTCTACTCTGCAACCCCAATTTTAACCTTCTAAAAGGGCACCATACCTGGAACAGGCAGTGGAGCAGCTCTCTGCACAGTGCAGAATAAAGAAGAAACAGAAATACCATGCAAAGGTGTAAATAAAATATACAACATAAGACTCTATTGTTTGCTGAATAAAAGTATCATTCATGGACTCATTTTATAGGAAACACAATCATATAAATGACTCCTGTTGGCATATAGATATTAAATGAACCAAACAAAAGGCGTTTGTTAAATCCAATGCATCCATTACATTGTTAAATGCTATCATTCACTGTGTTTACTCCGAACAGCTGTTGCTTGGAAATGTGTATCTTGTCTTTCTTGGTTTCGGATAACATGTACAGGCTGAGTTCCTTATGGAACTCTAAGTTGTTTGACAAACAGCACTCAGGTATAAAATCCGCTCATCTGTCCTTATGAAAGGTTCACTTTCAGCACAAATGTCTGAAAGGGAGCAGTTAAGCTGGGTTGGAGATTATGTTGGGAGTGCAGGTTATTCCCTCTATGTGCTGTAAGGATATTGTATCACGGGATTCCAGCTGTATACAGCCTTTTATGTTGTTAAAATGGCATTAGCGATAATAGTCAGTAAGGGTACAAGCCACAAAGTAGTCTTAACCTGATTATTACGCAACAGGGAGGAAATGGATGAGCTGAAGGAGCGGGGCCGCTTTTTAAATGTTGCAGAAGGGACGGAAAATGAGAGAGATATGGAGAATGATAGTCAGCCAGGAGGGAAGAAAATCAATTCAAGTAAAAGAGGATAAACTAAATGAGTGAGGAAGACGAGCAAGACAGGTAAGACATTGGAAGTATAGATGTCCTGCTTTGTCTTTGGAAATTAGTGCCACCGGGCAGGATGGTGATTTGCACCTCTGTTTTAATCTGTCCGTCTCCACTTGAGATCTGTCACTGAATATCGGCAAAAAGCTGAGAGGTTATCAGGCTGCGTCAGGTGGCTGGCTGACTCCTGGTAGCAGGTTTGTCATTTTTAATTAGAGACTAAAGTACAGCGCCTTGTTTTTCCCTCTTCATCTCATCTCTGTGCTTCGACTGAGGGCTGTCTTGGTATCGACAGACTGGCGATAGCAGAGGATACTCACACACAAATACGTGCACTGACACACAGTTGATGGGGCAGGTTTGATTCCATTAAGTGGAGTTTGTCAGTTAGTCGGTGCATTGCTGGGCTGAATGCTGATCACCTTACCACAGAATCACTCAGAGCTGCACAGGACCTGAAGCTGCTCTTTCAATACAGTCAAAACACTGTGGGTGAGTGTTATGAAGTAGTCCATCATGAATGGGTTAATGATAGTTTTGAAAAGTTTGAAGAATTGGAAATAATGTCAAGGTGTAGATGAATATGAAACATAAATTGTAGATTGTCTCAACTTTGATTGTCTAAAAGGTAATTCTGTCCTTACTTCCATAAATCGATTTGTTCTGACCATGAACCTGTTGAGCTTTCTCTCCATACCATGTGGGTTTTGCAGCTTCCACATTTGAAGACTGACCTCTACAGAAATGTCTTTGATACATAATGTATTCTGAAAATTTCAGTCCCATAAAGAATTGAAGGCTGTATGGTGGTGCCGTCTGTAGTTTGCAGGAAGAACGTTGCTGGTGGAGTTTGCTGGCTTCCCTCCACAGTCTAAGACCATGACTGTTAGGTTAACTGACATCTCTAAACTCTAAACAGGCTGGCGACCTGTCCGGGGTGTACCCCGCCTCTCGCCCATAGTCTGTCAGAGATAGGTACCGGCCCCGCAGCGATCCTGAAGAAATAAGCGAGAGAAGATGGAAAAAGAATTGAATTTTACACATAAAAAGACAGTAGGAACTCTGACACACAGCTATACAAACCATCATCCTAGAATATATTGCCATATTCTCAAGGTAAATGCTGTTCTGAGTTTTGGTCACTGTAAAAAAAAGAAACTTCTTTTTTTAAGAGGGGGAGGGTCAGTGTTTTTTGGAGGTGTAGGAACGGGAGATTATGGGAATAGGCAAACACTGGGGTGGATGGCTGGGCTAACTAAAAAGAAGAGAATGAAAAAAGAAAGATAGATGCTGAAGGTGGGTTCTCTGAGTATGAAAGCCTGCGTGTCTCCTTCCCTGTGCCATTGATGTATTCTCATGCTAAGTGTGTAATGCTGGGCCTCGACTGGTGTCCGAGAGAGACAAGCCTTTGATAGACACAGCCGAGCCCTGGGACAGATCCCTTTGCATTCATATGCATATCCCTGTTTGTGTGTACTTGTGTGTGCACACATGTACAAACTGTTATTTAAGCAACTGTTTTAGCTGTTTGTGCCAGTGGTGAATTGCTCTCATTTCCATATCAATGTAAGCATGTTTTAGGCTGTTTTCAACATCACACACGCCCTAATCCCAAATTAGCCTCGTAGAAGCATGGTGGATTGCTGGTGGATGTTTTTAAGATTTAGTTTTCTGACAACTGTGCTTGTGTGTATTAGTTTATGCGTTTGAATTTTCCATGGAGGAAAATATTTAAAAATATGTTTGGATTTATCTTGGTCCACATTTTCATAGAACACATCTGTTCAAGTAATTTAACATCTGCAGAAGAGGGTAAAAAGTTTCAGCACAATGTTCAGGATCTTTGGTTGTTCAGGAAAACCTTAATCTGATCGTTGACCCTCCGTGAAGGAGGCGTCACATTTAAATGTCTAAACAGGTGCATCAACCCTCACTGTACTGTAGTTTTACTGGCAAAATTTACAAATCAACGTGTCGACTATTTAAATAGCTCAGCAGAAATAATATTACAAAATGTTTTTTGAAATTAATCACTAAACTATCTAATGTAATTCATAACAAAACATTTTTAACCCCTTTTTAAATGAGTGAAATTGTTTCATGGTGTTTAGAATTGGTATAAAAAACACTTTAAATTGAGACCTTGTAGGACAAGTTATGTAGGGGAAATTGTTGTAATGGTGGGGAAATTATAAGATTTATATTTTCCAAATGGATGATCTTGTGGCTGGTCTAATGTAAAATAATCCGCTTATAGTCACCAGTCGATTTTGCAGGGCATCTATATCTGTGAGTGGTTGGTAAAACTAGATAGGCTCCTTAAGGGTGCTGTCCATTTACTATTTACAAATCTGAACAATTTAAATCCTTTAATGCTATTTATCTGCTGAAAAGCTTGCAAAGGAAAAGATATTGGCTATCTTTTCATGGAAAAATGATTCGATAAACCTGGTAGTGAACTGAGTAGGGAGCTACTAAGTTTTCCTCAGATGGAAATACTTACATGCTAATTTGGAAAAAAAACAAAAAAACAAACAAAAACAAAGATAAAAAACAATAAAATCTGCACCAAATGTATTACAAATAAAATCCATATGCTTTATTGTTACTGTTTTGGTTAAAAAGGAATGTAGTTATAGGATTTTTAAAAACTTCCCCATGGCGCAATTTGTCTAAAATGTGATTTATCAGTATTTCTCTTTACTTTTGACACAGTGTGTATCTTGTCAGAACTTTTGTTTTTCATGTGTTGTGGTTTCAAAGCAATAACAGCATGAAACACCCCACTCATTGAACATCGGCAAAGAGACTTTAGTGTGAACAGATTGGAATTAACACTTATTAAGACAGCAAAACATTAAGTCGGGGAGGCCGATTAATCATTGCAGTAGATGAAAATGTCTAAGACCGAATTGAAATGTCTTACCATTTTTTGAGAGTATGAAATCAGATTCTGCAAGGCTACCATCTCTTGTTTTTATTTTCTTAAAATCTTCTGCTTATCTTAAATTCCCCTTACCATTGTTATCTCTAGCTTACCACCTCTGAGGTAAATTGAAATTTAAAAATGTGTGTAAAAGTCATATCACCAATACTGAATTAAACCCTATCGTGATATAAAGTGATATTGAAATATTGTTTAGCTCTCTGTTGGTTCATAAAAACATTTATGAGAAGCTGCTCCAAAACATTTAAAGGTGTATATATGGAATTTCTTAAAGACAGCATTTTTGAGATCAGATGCTGATGTTGGACAGTAAGGCTTCCCTTTCAGTCACTATCAGGCTGAGTTTGGGTTCTCCTCAGAACAGTTAGGCTTCTTCCCATCAAAGTGGGTCATCTACGTTCTATTGGAGTTGGAATAGACTGTCCGCAAAGTGTCATCACATAGCCATGAGCACAAAATTGTGTAAATCTTGAATATATATATATTTTTAATTTCATTTGGCTGCATAGATAATTCCTTTGACTGGAACTTTATGGTCCACCCAGCCAAGGAAAAACAAACTTGCACTATATCCCCCTTCTACCCTAACTCTAAATTTGGTATGACAGAGTCCGGCAACTAATCATTCTCTTAGGAGATGCTAAACTCAGACTAATTCTTTGGAGGAAAGGATAGGAATAGGATAAAAATAGGATAGAAGTCACACTTAACTTGTCCATATTTGTTGCTTCTGAATGGATTGTATTAACCTTGCATTAACCAGATTGATATGTGTGTTTAATTTGAAATTCTACACAGTATCCATCTGGGAAGGTTCCTGTGGAAAGGGAGGAACAGTTAATACAATTCTTTAAGCTGGTTCGGGAAATACCCAAGTGGCACCTGTCTCCCGTGTCTGGCTTTTAGCCAATCACAGCAGTGGTAGTAACTGTGAGATATTACATTCTTGATTTGTTTCACAACTAAAGCAGATAGAGCGCGGAACTTGTCGAAGCTTCTGGTAAGATATATTTGTGAATTCACAAATTCCGCGACAATTTATCTTACTTGCATGGTAAGAATTGTAATTGATATTTCAGAAACCGCTGTTCTACAAGAATTTTCACACACAACCATATGTCTGGTTTAGAGAAAGTGGACTGAATGAGAGAAAGTTATTATTAGTTAGTGACGGTTATGTGGATGAACTTGTGTCGTTAGCCTGAGAAGAAGTTTCCATTAATATTTTTCTGTAAATTTTGAAGTATCGGATTCAAAAGCATGGAAATAGCAAAATTAAAATTGGCTTACTAATTTTTTTCAGAAAAAAAATTCTGTATTGAAAAAGGTAAATGGGCTAAAAAGTATATGAAAACCCAAGTTCTAATGTAGCAAACATTGACTGATCAGCTGCAATTCTAATGCAACCTGAATTTAACCATTAGAATCGCATTTCTTTCTGAACATCTCAGGATGACATGTGTGGATGATTATACTAGATGATATGATAAAGTTAATACAACTTGCCTGATTGGAACATATTCATTAAATCCTTGCTTCATCACTGATCTGTGGTCTAAGCTAGTTTGCTACCTCTACTTCCTGTTTATTGCAGTCAAGCATAACGTCGGTGTATGATGACATTACGCTTTGGCAAGTTTATTTGTATAGCATAATTTAGTACTTTACATGAATTACATGAATTACTTTGGGTTGCCTGGTTAATTAACTCCAAACAATGTGGATTCTCTTTTTCGGACATTTAAAAAGTTCACTCAAAAACACGGCAAGAGAACAAGAGAAAATGAGCAGATTATTTCCCAGTGATGAGACAGCAGGACAGGAACTATCTACTCGGCTTAAACAATCTACGTGGAACACCGCCTGTGGCCTGTTTGCATCAATCCTTGACCCACATCAGTTTGCTAAGAACTAAAGCTAAAACTACAACTATACATTTCCACTTCTTCTAGAAAGTTTGTTGGATCTATCAAAACACTGCAAAACTTGAATGCTGATATGAGCCATAGATGTTGCTTCTTTCTCTGCTTCCAAATGTATGCATGTGTGTGTAAATGTCTATGTATAAATGTATATCAGTGGTGTATGCACACCTGTGCTAGAGGCAGTGGAGGTTATTTGATCTGATTGTATTGTTGGGGAGAAGGTTGCTCTCCCGCTTTATGACCGGCCCTGTTGGGATATATTAAGCTTCACCTCCTCTCCTTAACTATCCATCATCCCTCTCTCAGCAGACAAACATGCTCCACTCATCTTATTACTTTCAGGCATCCTCCCAGAACCATGTAAGACATTCTCTCGCTGGTTTGCACTTGTACAAACAATGGATTCTCTTCTGTCTGACTCACTTTTGCCTTCACTAAATCTGATAAAATATGCATTTTGTGGCACTGAACTCCAACCGAAGAACAAGCTGCACGATTGAAAGCATTTCTTTATGGGCTGTGAAAACTTTAAACAAGTTAACACCTCATAAAATACTTAATCATTATTGTCTAAATGATTTACCAACTGCAGACTCTGATTTCTTTTTCACATATCTAGTGTAATTCCCAGAGCTTTTTCCTCTATGAAAGTCCATAAAACAGCTGTTTCACATTTCTCGCCAGGGGTTCACGATTGGGAACAAGATTCAAAGTACTGAGAAACATCTACAGTGGAGTAATATAAATTATTAATTGTATGGGAGTGAACACACAGATTTATCATTTGATTTGCATACGTAATACATGCTTATGTAGCAATTTGATTAGAATGATTTAGGATAATCCACAACCGAAAAAGTTAAGAAGTAGGAGCAGGACTATCTGCAATATAATGGTGTTACAAAGAATGCTTGTGTGTGTGTGTGTGTGTGCCTCACATTCTTGTATCATATCTGTGTGATTACAAGCCATTGCTGTGTGAAACCAACGCTGCTTCTTCGTTAGGATGTTAAGTGTGTGGTAAACTGAACGGGGACGACATCTCCTCTAATGACTGTTTTGCACACTTCATCCGATCGCTCGCCTGCAATATTGCCTAGTATCACTCTCCGGCACCATCGCCGCCTAATAGTGTCTATGTGTGTGTATGTGTGTCTTTGAGGCGGTGTGTGCTGGAGAGTGTTTGTGCTAGTGTGTATATTACATCACAACGTGCATTGCTTTGTAGAGCCATTACGGTTTAATAGGCATAGTGGAATGAGCGGTGCGTTAATGCTTCTGCAACATGAAGTAATGACACAATAAAACAATTAAATACGGTGGAGGAGAATTACTTTTTGAACAAGAAGCACCTTGAGGCAATTTGGACTGCAAGCAAATAAACAGAAAAAAAAAATCAAGCTTATTAAAAGCTTCTTTCTTTCTTTCTTTCTTTCTTTCTTTCTTTCTTTCTTTCTTTCTTTCTTTCTTTCTTTCTTTCTTTCTTT
>JAUZNJ010034571.1:0-12652 GCA_034780135.1 Jordanella pulchra | reverse complement strand
CTATCTATCTATCTATCTATCTATCTATCTATCTATCTATCTATCTATCTATCTATCTATCTATCTATCGTCTGTCTAGTGTCTACCTATATCAGAGTAGTATCATCCTACAAATTATTATTAATTATCTGAGACAGGCAGACAGACCAATATTCCTAAAGAATGTTAATATGCAGTAAAAGAGAAGAAGCAATAAGATGTTTTTACCTGCCTTGTACTAAAATTTCATGAGCTACAAAAACATTTGTAAAAGCTTGAAAATAAATGTCTTATATCCTGAGCTTCTTATAGTGTGAAACAATATTGTTTTTAATCTCAGGAAACTAAGCCATGCACACACAAACACACAAACACACACAAGTTTGTATTTCTATTTACATTAAGATTTTACATTGACTTACGTTCATTAAGTTATTGCACTTATGCCTAACCCTGATATTTACCCTAACCCCCTAACCTTAACCTAAAGTTCATTCACACCATTCACACCATACCTCTAAACAGACTCTCTGTGGTTAAAAATGGGGGTCCGCCACATTAGGACCAGCCTTCGGTTCCCATAAGGTCTGTCGTTCCTCAGAAAGTTAGTAAATATAACAAAGTAGATAACATAAACAAGTACATACACACTCACACATTCTCACACACACAGATGTAACACCTGTATTTAAAAGTAATATAAACATTTTAATAAGTAAAAAATATTACATTTTTGCCAACTGTCTTTCCATTTTCCCACCTAAATCACTATTAAGTATTCAATTAGTTTCGGTTTACCTTACATGCCGCAAAGTGGCTGTTGCCAAACTTGGAATGAAACTGTGTTTATTGCTGCATAAACTGACAATTCCAGTAATGACCATGTTTATGACAAACAAATAATCATTATGTTTATGAGCCATAGTGCCTGAAGAAAATAAGACTGCAAACTTTTGGGTTGTGTGGCCCATTAAATAGTTGACAAACAGAAAATAGTAGCTCTATAATAGTTCTCACTGCTTTTCTACCTCCAGCTATTAGACTGACAGCTCTGACAAGAGCGGGACCAAACTTGTGAGAAAAGAAATCCATACTTGGTTCATGCTCAATTTGAAGGCAAAGTTTGGTTTCAAATCAAAAAGGTTCAGAGTTGAGACACTTGATTTGAACAAAACATGCTAAATAAAGCACCATCATTAGTGTACATCAGCCTCTATGTCCACTAAAAATGAGTTGAAATATAATTATTGAACAATGTTTTTATAAACAGTAGCTTCACACTAATGGGTGTTTACATATCACATTCACTTCAGATTATTAAATACAATTTACAGATTCTACAATGACAACAGACATTGAAACACAATCAAAACTAAACAAGGCCAAATTCCCGATAAGAACACAGAATGTTTCTCGGACAGAAATTTGATTAAAAATGCTTAAATGTGAAGAAAATTTCTCCTGTCTTGACATGTACTGGGATGAAGTGTTATACTGTACATGCATACAAAGAATACATTCAGTATCTATAACATGAAGATGAGATATTCAGCCCATTAATGCACCAAGCGGTGATGCATTGTGTGCTGAAATAATCAGCAAATAGGTCCAACTCCATAAGTTGTAGGTTTTAGAAGACTTGCAAGGTTGACAACATAAATGCCACATTGAACATGTTTGAATACCATATGTACAGTATATCAAACCATTGTCAAAGACAGGAAACAAATATTCTGCAGAAGGCCCAACAATAAATGCATTACCTAAGAAATGTTATCTTAGAACCAAAACTCTGAAGCTCTTTTTCTTTAAAAGATAAGAAAGAAAACATTTTTGTAATTTAAAAGGAGGCAATTATAGTGGTAACTGCACTAAAAAAAAACACCTGGGTGGTTATTTTGTGTGTTACAAAGGAAGGACTGAGATATATTTAAGCTACAATAGGTAATATAGAATTTTTAGGTTTACAAAAATGTAATGATAATAAACTGACTAAAATCCCTTTAGTCCATTTTTTGTTTGTTTTTCCATCACATTAAAACTGTTAGAAAAAGAAGATAAATAACCTTATCTTAGCAAACAGAAACAGACTGATGGAGCTTGCCTGCTTGGATCCATCACCAGTGTGGCAGATTTTGCAAAGAGTGCATAAGTTAAGGAAGAAGAAAAATCCAAACAAACAACACGAAACAAGATGATAAACAGAATTACGATCTGCCAACTCCATTAAAGCCTATTGGTCCTTTCAGCACCTCATTTAGACCCCACTGGGGATAACTGAAATGAGAAAAATACATTTAGATGGAAACATAGGAAAAAATACATAAGACTAATACAGTACAAACCCATTATATGAAGAGGGGACTGAAACCTTGCAATTAAATGTCTTTAAGCTTTTTGTCTTTGGTATCATAATTAGTTTGCTTATCGTAAACCAAACTGTAATAAAAAAAATACTTTAAAAAACAGCAGTTTTATTTATTCATTATTTTCAAGCTTTTGTATATCTGCCATTTGGCTTTTATAAAGCTGCCAGAAAAGAGTCACGAGAAAAAGGGAAAAAAAAAAACGTTTAAGGAGCACTTTGGGTAATAATTGTGCAATCTTTTACTACAAGCCCCTATTTAGAGAATAAACTGAGTCTGAAGTTTTTTATTACTTTTTTACACACTTGTAGAGAAGCTTTTATTAATAGTTAATGTACATGTTCTAAGATAGTGGGAAAACAGCACCCACAAAGAATTTCAGAAATGCTAAATTAAAAAACAGAAAGCTCTCTTTCCTTTCTGGGATTTCATTTCATTTTAACCATATCCGCAAAATTCAAAACTTACCTCAAGTGCTCAAAAGCGACCAACATATTTACAATCCCATTATTCCCTGAACACACATTAAGCAGAAATGGAAGAGTCTTGTGAATACTAAGTACACTCTATGATTTAATAGCTTGTGAGCACACCTTCAACAGCAATAGCCCATTAGTTGTTTCCTGTACCTCTTTAGCAGTCTTTCCTATTACAATGAAATAATTCTACCCACTCTTCTTTTAAATATAAAACTACTTTTGATTGCCTCTATATGAGTAAATTTTGCTGTCAAACAAGTTAACCTCTTGGATGCTTTGACATACAAAGATGTGCACAGGAAAATGACAGACTACAAGAAAGATCTGCTGCAGAAAAACAAGCCCAAACCCCCACTGCTTTGATTGATGGTTGGTTATTTGTGTTTTATCCTGATATTATTTTGGTTTTCATGAAATATTGTTATGCATTTTGTTAAAAAGAGAGTAACGCACAGCAGAACTGATAAAATCAATGGATTTTTATTAGGTTTTAATACATACCCATACCCGTACAGTCCATTATAGCACAATGTCTAATGACAAGACCAAACACCCACTACCTTGGGGGTGTGCATTTCGTCAGAATTCTGCAGGCCCTCTTTGGACAATACGTTCTGAAAAGGTCCCTTACTGAGAAAGACACATCGCCGATGATCTTCAGGGAAGTGCTGATTATCCTCTGTAGTTCGTTGTTATGTGCCATGTTGCAGCTTGGGAACCATACATGGATGCACTATATCAATTTCACTCTTATGGATGGAACAGTGGAAGACGAAAATCAGCATCCCCTGCAGCAGATCGAGCCTTCTGAGATTCCTAAGAAAGTAGAATTGATGCTGGAGTATCTTTTTAAATCACAATAGTATGAAGGTTCCATTGCTGGTCTGTGTCCAGGAGCACACCCAGGAACTTTAAAATTAGATGCTTTCTCCACACATTCCCCACTGAATGGTTAAAAGCTACAAGCAAAATTTCCTTCTCCTAAAGTAATAACCACATCCTTGGTCTTAGAGTCATTAATGGACAAGTTATCAGTGCAGAACACCATCAACCAGGTTAGCTCCTCCTTTTCTGATCACCAGCAGTGACAAGCCCACCCAGGGTGGTATCATTATGAAATGTGGAGATGCTGTTGTCAGGGTGGTTACCAACACAATACAATAAATGTAAAGAGTAATGGGCTAAGTACACAAACCCGGGGATAGCTAGACAACGTTAAAACTGTGGGCTGTGAAACATGGGGTCCCACTCTGACTCTCTGAGACAAGTCCACAAGAAAGTCTTTGTTCCAGCAGCAGGAGTTGTGTGGAAGTGAAATGGAAGACTAATGGAAAGGATGCTGGAGATGCTGCATCTCAGCTTTAGAGGTACGACTGTCTCAGGTCTCTGCATTTTAGTGGAAAAGAAGAAGTTGTTCAACTCCTCTACAAGTGCTGCATCTTTGGCCATTGGTGTGTTGCTGAATTTGCTGCTGGAGACGTGCAACAATCTTTCCTAAATCTGACGCAAGTCTTGATATGTTAAGGATAAGAAATTTAGTGTACCTTCTTTTCACAACTAAAATTATACACTGAAGCCCAGTGGGATGAAAAGTTAAAAAGGTACAAATAATCATTCATTCTCAGAGTAAGACATTTAATCTTAATGTATTAATACATCGGTAGAAAGCAGAGTAGAAATGGAAAAAAGAATGTGAAAGTAATTAGGCACCTGGATATAACTGATGATCTGAGACGGTTTGAAAACCTGCCAAGATAAAGGAAAGCCCTCCCACTGTGACCTGTGTTCATTTTTTTCTTTTTTGCTTTAAACTTTGAATACTAACAGAGGAAATAACTGTTTTGCATTCATCAACATGGCAGAGCAGCCAAATGCTCTGTAGTTTGTTACCAGCAGACAGTTATTTGGAAGCCAATACATCAAGCTCATATTTCCTTTCAAATACATTCACCTGTCATCTTAGATGTAAACAATGTGACTTTGAGTTTCCCCCTTCCATTAGCTCTATTGCCTTGCATGTCTCTCTGCACTGCAATGACTCAAGTATGAGAAGTAATCAATAGGCCTCCGGTTTGGGTGAATGAGCCTTAGTGCTTGGTTTGCACAGTCTTGATCAGGCTGACAATGACAGATTATAGCGCTGTGTGTGAGAGTAATTAAGATGGGTCTATCTTTGCGCTGATAACTGAAGACCACCATGCCCCCTGAGGCAGGCAGCACCAGACATGTCAGTTGGAAGCTCACCTCTGGGCATCAACATTTCTTCTGATTCACCTTGAAAGACTGTTGAATCTGCAACCACAATCAGTTCTGTGTCTTTCTCATCTTTAAACTTAATTTTATTACAGCCATACTGGTAAAAAGACAGAGGCATGTTGGGTTTTAGTATGAAAGAAGCTTGTGGCATAAATAATACTAGATTTTTGAAGCCCACCATAAAATATTTCAGTATTTCACACCCCTGAACCATTATCATAGTATACTGTTAAAGTAACAGCCTGCATTGTATTTAGTATGAATTGTATATTGTAAAACAATACAAAGTTAAACATACCTATTCAGTACAAAGATTTATGGCCCAGGATGGAAAATTTGTCAACAGGACTACTATTACTCATGCTCTTCATAAATCGGATCTTTTATGGAAAAGTAGACAGGTTTATTAAAAGAAAGCCTAAGCTAGTCATTATGGCAGTTTGCTGCAAGTCATTTAGGAAACATCAAGCACACGTGAAAAGTGCTCCGCTGTTCAAATGAACTGAACTGTTTCCAGTGAAATAAACACTACAATGTTGAAAGAAACACCAATACAAACATCACACCCTAAACAGCCTGTGCGATAGCGTGGCACTGCAAAGTCCAACCCAAGATTGAAAATTCAAATAAAAATCTGAAGCTACACTTGCAGATTTGCCCTTTAATGTTACTGAACCTATTCTATTTAGCAATGAATGGGCAAAAGACAAATTTTCTAGATGTGTGAGCCAGGTTAAGACCTCCACCTGGAACTGAAGCTAACAATGTTTTGCAAATTACTGAATGGAGGGACTAAAAATAAATGCAGGCCACACTTTTTAGTTTCATGGCTCGAAAAAAAATTATTTCAAATCACATCAAATCTCCCTTCAATTTTAACAAGATATGCAGCTCTGTGTGGGCCTATCCTGGTGGAAATTTGCGACTGTAATGTGGATAAAAAGTCCTAAACGTCAAGGGTTATGAATATACTTTTACAATGCAGGATAATTATGTGCTGTTACCGGACTTTACAAAAAGACCTTAACATTTTCGAAATACATGTTCACAATCTGGAAAGATCATAGAAGAAGATTATGCGTCAGAATGAAAAGCTAAAACAAGTTCCAGTTAAGCCCCTTGCTGATGACAGAAATGTGAGCTGTCCTAGTTTTCTTGTCTAACTCGGGCCTTCATAGCACCTCACGACATTAGTCAAAAAAGAAAACTTCAATAGATTCTTCGTTTTTAAATCTCAGAAGTCATTACTATCTTCGTCAACTCTCTCCCACTCACGGTTATTTGGCAAGAAATATGGCAAATCAAATGCCTCAAAAATGTAGCTTTTGACTTGTTCACCTATTGATTCTTTCCTTTTTTTTAGCAAAGATGGTTAAAATCTCATCAGGGGAATTCATTCAGTCTTCATAGACACTGCCTCCACAAAAACAGTAATAAAAACTGCTGTAGGTTTTCCAGTGTAGTAACACTGCAAGTGGCTTAGTCAGATTGTTATTGCAGAATTACAAGTATCACAGCATTTGGCTAATTTAAAGCAAAAGAAGTAATTCTAAGTTTTAAATGGGAAGAAGAAAGGAATAAAGAAAAATAATTGTTTTTTTTTCATTTAGATGCAGTATAAAGAAAAGGGGGAATTGTCAGACTACATCTGTTGACAAAAATAAAAACAACAAAAAAAATCAGCAAAATTCCTTTCTGTTTTTGATGTAGGTCTTCTAAATAACATTAAAACACTGCTGGAAATTTGAGCTTCTTCTGTGCCAATCCCCTCCCCCATCCCAAAAAAATGTTTTGTGAATAATGTTGCACAATATATCACAATACTTATATTTCAAAGAACTGGTTGAAGGGGAAATATTGTTTACTTCTAAAAGAGTGAAAGGAAATAATTTGCATGCTAATAATATGGTGTGAGTCACAGATGACTGTGCCCAGGACTGTGGAAGCATTATATGAATGTACATATGATAAAGACAGGAGCGAACAAAATGTGGATTTATGTCGACTAAAATCTAATCTCAACATTTACTGATAATGCCACCATTGTATAATTTTTGCAGATCTACATATGAATTCAATTTAAATCTCAGTGCAAATATTACTCCCTTAAATATTTTATATCAGAGCTCTAAAACATTTCTATTTGGAAGAGGTATCAGCCATTCTGCCCGTCTGCACACTTTGTACTTCTGCTCTTTGTTGTGTAAAGGAACAATTTGCAACGATTTCTTTAAGCTTACCACACAACAAAGAATGTATCAGAGAATCTTGTATCTTATTTTCTTCTACTTTGCTTAACAAGTAGCAGAGAAAGATAGAAGCTAATAAAGTGAATATTCAAATTAAAAATAAGGATTTATTAGTTTTAACTTAAACTTCAGGTATACTTTTTTATGAAAAGCAATATCTCTACACAGATATTAATTTAAAGTCACCAGCAGTGGAAGAAACTCTTGTGCTTGTTGCATACGGTGGATGTGTAAACAGACCTATTTTAACAACAAAGAAAATTGCATTGCATAAATAAATTTTTAAAAGACCAAGAATTCATTTCAAATTCCTTTCAGGGATATTGCTTATATAAACTCAGACTTTCTATTTTCCGAGCCCTTTGCCATACTTACGCGTGTATTGTTGTTTTCTTAAGATTTGTGAGTTCTTTCCAGCTGGCATCCCTTAGTGTGTTGTTAAATAAAATCACAGAAACATTAAGGGGGCTTTGGGGGCAATGCTGAAAAAGCAACACAGCATTTGGAGGGACCCGGCTATTGTAATGTTGTCCCTGAAACTGGCTGTATCCTGCTGTGTAAGGGAATAATATTTCATTCATGCCTGCATAAATGCATTTGCAAACAGCACTCCGGTGAGAACGAGAGCGACTGATTGTTCAGGAGGGTGTAAAGTAAGAACAGGCCTGTCCTCTGACGTCTGACTGTATATAAACAAGATTTTTCACATTTTCCCTCTTATCACAGGCTGAAATGTGCCAGCTGCAGCAGATTGCTTTGCTATTAGCAGCCTAAGATTTATTGATTACTGCACTGTTTGCATTCTGTCGATACTTTAATTCCGTACAGTAGCACTGAATTATTTCCAATGTGTTCCAGTGTGCACTGTAGGTATTTATCAGGCTGACATGTACCAGAACAACCCCAAGAGAACACAAAAAAGCTACTGCGGCTCTCCTTCTTGTCTGAAAGATCTGTTGCACAAAAGAAGGCTCTGGTTGAGGCTTCTGAAGTGTGTAACCCACTATCAAACCACACTGGACAAACCAGATAACAGTTATCCATAGAAAAGAATAAGCAACCACGTCGTTTCTTTTTTACTTCTTTTTTTTCTCAACAGAAAAGACAAAACTTTTCTTTTTAAAAGCCAAACACTGCAGCTGTCGATTAGGGAACCAGAACCATTTTCATTCTGATTGAAGCAGTGGATTAGCAGTGGCTCAATAAGTAAAGATTCCCTCTTCGTTTTCACAGAGTCCTTTCTTCTCTCTATTGATCACCTTTTATTTAGCTTTAATGTGGCAAGTTCTTGTCAACTGCGGTCAAGGGTCTGTCTTTTGTTGGACTTCTATTTAGCTACAATAAAATAGACAAAATATTTCATCAAATATATATTTACATTTTGGTCGTCCTTAGTTGCTTTTCTGTTCCATTCGGAAACTAATTTGAGTATTTTTCTTTTTAAAAGTCTACACAAGTAGCCCATATAATAAAGAAAAATGTTATGACACTTTTGAAACTTAATTAAAGTCTAAATTTACAAGGACATTCCCAACAAGAATAAACAAGATGCTTGGGAAACATAAAAGAAACTTAAATCCATTTGATTGGACATGATTCCTCTGTACAAAGTCTCCCAGATGACAGAGCACATGCAGAAACCAATCTATTTAGCCCAAAGATGCATATCAGACCTCAGAAATGTGTTGTGTCAAAAAAAAAAAATTGAGGAAAGGAACAGATTAATTGTCAACAGCATAAACAAACAAACAAAAAAAAAAAACGATAGAATAAATCTGACACCAGCAGGACCCACCCTAGAGCTGCCTGGGCTACCAAACTAATCAATCGGGCAAGTAGGTCATGAGTCAGAGAAGTGAACAAAAACCCAGTAGTCCTATTAAGTTCCTCTTGCACCATTATTCTGACTTGAATCACACAGCCAAGACTACAAAGGAGTTGAATTAGCAACAGTGAGCACTCATTATTGTCCCAGCCGGAGACTAGCCTGAAAATAGCTGTCTAACAACAGTGCCCATCCAACCTGAATAAGCTTGAATCTATAAAGAAGAGGTTTAGAAAACCCTCCTAAAACAGATGTGCTAAGCTTGCTTACACGTGCAAAAGAAGATTGTTGCCAAAAGTGCTTCAACAAAATATTAGTCTTATGAAATACAGGATTAACAAGATTTTTCCAATTAATAATTAGCAGATATTTATAAAAATGTTTCTGTACCCCGCCTTTATTGCATAGACCCACTTGAATTAGATCTTTAAGAGGGAAAAAAAAAGAAATCTTTGGTAGAATATTTTAAATCTGAAAAAATACAGAAAAACTGAAGATGTGTGAAGAGTTCCCAAGATTAATTTTATCTGTTTTCTTGAGTATTTAATAATTCCCCTTTGGTGTTGCGCAATTCTGAATGCTCTACTGCTTTGATGAATCCAGTAATCTATTTTTTTGTTGGCTTTTTTAAAATCAAATCTCAGGTAACACAGATGACACATGGATGACTGAGCACATTTTATGACGTGATCCAGTGGGACAATAAGCTCAAATAATTTTGATAAAGTTAAATGCATCCTTAACTTCTTACAAAATTCAACAAAAGAATAAACATTACATGACTTCTCTTAGCTAAGGAGGTCGGTAAAACAAAGGGGAAAAAAACGTGATTTTTAGATCTATAGATACAATCCATGATTGTTAACAGATGGATGACAATAGTTGGGACAAGATAAAGAAAAACACTAAAAGTTTAAAATATATTATCAGTAAAATGCAGAGATGCTCCATTTAAAATAATTAATTCTTGCTTGTTAGGCTCTGATAGGGTGAAAGTTTGACTTTTTTTCTTCCAAACGCCTTCAGCAAGTTCTAATTTCAATAAAAACATAAACTGATACAAGCTGGAGACATATACTTGTCTCCTTAAATGATACTGATTTTGAAATTAATTTTATGTTACAATCTGTCAATAAACTTGCAATGTTACTTCTCTTTCTGTTATTTGTTATAATCTAAAAAAGATCAAATATGTAGAGAACTTGAAACCAGTATCAGCCAGGAAAAGTCTGATCCTTGATCTAGTCTGTAATAAATCTGTGAAATGTTAACGTTTTCATAACTGTTTTGGTCCATTTTTTCTTGAACAAATTAGCTGCTACTGTAAACAAGCTCTAGTGAAAGCTCAGACACACTGCCTGCTTAACAACATACACACCAGAGTGTTTAGCTGAGTGGAAGGCATTTCACTCTGGAGTTAGTAGCTAGGTAGAAACAAAAAGAAAATGCTAATGGAGAGTAAATGTTTGACTTGGAATCATCAGAATAACAGAAACATCTCTCCCAATGGATAATGATGTTGCTTGGAAACTGCTGCGTGTGATTAGCAACCAGTGGCTGAAGAGTTCAGCCATTCAGCTGAAAAAGAATTTAATTGTATTATTATTTTCTTTTGCTACTGGCCATAAAACAGAGCTACTTGTTTCAATACAGAAATAACAAAACAAAACTGCTACTTGTTCTGAAAAGCAGAAAAACTGCTTCTGAAGAAAAGTATGTTGAAACAAGGCTGACTGAGCCTTAGAAACAGCCTTGCTTGTTCCGAGGAGATGTGGTTTAAAAAGGTGATTTTGGTTGTTTTTTGTTTGTTTGTTTGGTCTTGTTTTATTGAGCTGAAAATCTTCTTTCCTTATGCTTCTTTTTTTTGTAGAATTAATGTGAAAAAATTAGGACATAACCTACAAATTTGAGCAATATTATCAAACTGTACAAATTTAACAAAGGAACTTTAATTTAAAAAATACATGACTTTGTACTTATTACTTATAGTGCATGTTTAGTTGAATATGTGGTGTTTTAACAAAAAAAAGCTATTATCTGATTAGCCATTTATAGATGTATGAATCTAATCATTTGTGAATGTAACTTTAATGTAAATAATTTTGAGTGGTCTGTCTGACCCCAAAAACCTCTACATAAATTCGGTCCATATATATTTAAAGAAAAGAAAAAAACATGTGTATATTGGTGATTCCCAAAAGAAGTCTCCCTTATTGTTGCCTTGAACCTCTTTAAACTCTGCAAGCTGTATTTAAAGGATTACACATGAACTGGATGCAGATTTCTTGTGTTATTATCAGCTTATGCATATGGATATAATTGGTAAATTGCAAATTATAACATCTTGTTTTTGCTATTACTTTCAATAATATGAGTAGAGGTCATCCATCATATTAATATGATGGTGAGTTTAGGAGTGTCAAAGCCCGAACCTCATCCTCAGCTTGTAAAAATGCAGTTATTGACATCTGAATGTTGTGTGTGAAAACTCAATCGACGATGGGCCATAATAAGTAACACAAAAGCAAAAAGTGCAGGCAGAACATAGGCTTGGTGATGTCTCTTCCATATTTTTAGTAACTTGTTAATAGTGAAAGTTATTTGCATGGTGCTGGTTAGGGAGGATATCTGCCCAATGGAGTTTTTCATTTAGAAAAGTGCTGCGCTGTGAGCCTTAATGATGGCTTGTAATTGCTCCATCACCCATACTAATGTGCACTCTCTGTCCTTTCTCAAAACAAAATCATTGCATTTACATTTTTTTTTTTCCTTTTCCATGTGGGCCTGATTGTCAATGTCTAAACATCGCAGCCAATAGAGTGAGGTCTCTCAGATCCACAGAACAGAGAGAACAATGTCATATTCATAAGCAGAGACATCAGCTCTCCTCCTCATTACCACATCACTGTGAATGGAAGCTTCTGTCCCCACAACCATAAAAGAATCTGTCATCTGTCTCTTTCCCCTAATTGACTGTTTACTACATTTCGACACAGACAGACCGATTTTTGATCATCCTTAGTTTTGTCCCTCTGTGCGGCACAAATGGAAATGTCCTCTGAGATGTTTTTTTTTTTTTTTTTTGCTATTTTTTTTTCTTGCATTAAGTATAAGACTTTCAGTAATAGCATGTTTGCCGCTACACTCTGCGACCTTGACAAAACAACATGCCACGGCATTGACTCAGGGGTCCCACTATAAAGTATGCAGACAAAACCCCTAATGCCCAGCATCCAGGGTAACGTTTTTTGATACAACATTGGACTGTTTCAGAAATTAGAAGGAAGGTAAAGTCAAGGATAAACAGAAATTTTCTCTTTTTTAACTCAAACCATTAGAGGAATTTCTTTTCTTTGTGTCACATATTGCTTTAAATGACGCGGCACAAGATCTTACTCCGCAGAGCGAAATGCAAATTTAAAATGAGCCTGTTTGCTTGAAGCTGCCTCCATTCCTAAAGTGAAAATTTTAATGCTTCAGATAATCATTATTTATATA
>JAUZNJ010034570.1:0-12652 GCA_034780135.1 Jordanella pulchra | reverse complement strand
TAAGTTGAGATTTAAAGGCACCCAGTGTTTCAGCTGTTTTACAGTTTTCTGGAAGTTTGTTCCAAATCCGTGGTGCAAAGAAACTGAATGCTGCTTCTCCTCGTTTGGTTCTGGTTCTGGGTATGTCATGGGAGTAAATGCTAATGCAGATTATCACGCCCATAATCTTTAGTATTTCCAAGAAGTTCTTCAACTTAGATGTTTAAATGAAAAAACTAACAACTATTTTCAATGTTCAAGTAGACGTGGTCTTTCTATTATTGCTTTGCACCAAGGCTTTTTACTGCAGTTTTCTTTCTGCAATGTCACTTTCACATGTGTTGAATCCAAGATTTTTAGAATTTGTATTTGTCAAAGAGAGGTTTCTGTATGTCAATTATCAGTTTTAGGCTACAGACACCATCAGTATCACATGAGATGATGCAAGTGAGGTGATTTCTGTATAGGACTGTGTGCCTCACAGACAATCTCTTCTTGTACATCGAACTTGGAACATTTTGTCATATCTTTGGTTGTTCTACACAAATTTAACCTCTTCCTCCAAGAGTCTGTGGTTCCAACCTGCCTTGTCTCCATCCATCTTTCTCCATCACTGTGCCAAGGTAAAAAAAGGAAGTCAACATCACCTGCCTCAGTCACTCAGCTTTGAACGGATCCTCATAATTTTGCTCCCAGCCTGCAGATCACTTACAGTGAGAATCGTTACACAGAGGTTGCTGTTGTGTTGTCATTACATACGGCTCTGAAATACTCCAACATCTCAACACCTTTGTTGGGACTTTATTTATGGCTCAGCCTTCCTGGTCCTGAAGCTCCACAACCAAGGTTTTTCTGCACCACTTCCCTCCTTGAACAGTGGCTTCCTCACCAATAGACCCCTGGTGGTGATGACAGGAAAACTCATATCTACCAAACTGATCCTCAATACTGGCCCAATGCAGGGAATACTGAGAAATTCTCACTTACGTCTCCTACCCTGTTATGTTGTACCTTTACTGAAAAACACCCAAACATGCAAAATCACCTTTTTGAAGGTTCCACATTTAACCATATTTATATATGTAGATCAGAAAATGAAATATTTACCGAATCATTATAAACTTCTACTGTTAAATCAAACCATAGTGATTAGAGTCGATCATAAACACCAATTGCCTTATATTTAGTGTAAAGTCAACATTTTATTAACCATTGATCATGACATAATGACTGAATTACTGAAAATAAAACAAGACATTTACACCATAGTCAGCTGCTTCATGAGTTATTTTTGTTGTTGTGACACAATTAGAAAAACTTCTAAATAATGGCCTCTCTATTTATTCAGGCTGAATTCTCAGCACCCTTTTGTCTTAAATACTACAACCTGCAGAAAAAGTTAAAATCCATTTTGCTTTAATCATGTAACTCTTATATTATGAGGTTAATAATTCAAGCATTCACCAGCTTATTTATTTTCACCAATAAGCACAATTTTTAATTTCATGGTTAGTTACTTACGGGTGTGTTGTTTCACATCAGTGGTACTGGCCTGTGGTCTGTAGATATTCCCTTTCCAAACCTGGACTGCCATGACTTCTATTAAAAACATTTACAACATTAAGCTTTTAACAATTATCACTCCAAGTGATGCAAAGCAGATTATATGAATCCGTTCATCCATCAATGTGTTCAGGGTAGCAGGAGGATGGACCCTTTCTCCTCCTCCTTGGATCAGCATCTGAAAGATGCCTGGTCTTCTTTATCTAAATAGCAAATAACATCCTGATGTTGAAGATTAAAGCTCTTAGTGAATTAGCATAGATAGGATGCTTGGTCTTGTTTTGATTACAGAATATAAAAGATCTTAAAATTTTTCCAACAGCTGGTCACCAGTCTACCAAATTGCAAACCATATTAAATATTACTCAACAATCGAAAAAACACTGCATGGCTTAGTGCAGGGGTCTCAAACTGGTTCCATAAAGGGCCGTGTTGCTGCTGGTTTTCTTTCCACCCAAGCAGTACCACACCAGACTCCAGTCTTCCCATCAAGTCATCAGGTTAAGACTAGACTGACTTGATTAGATGAATAGGGTCTGGTTGCTGCTGCTTGGGTGGAAAGAAACCCAACAGCCACACGGCCCTTTCTGGAACCACTTTGACACCCATGGCTTGGTGGATGAGTGGGCTTCCAATACAGTGTAGGAAGACTGTAATCCTTGACAGGTACAACTCCTGGTCCTGAGACCTTTGCTGCATCTGTTCCCTCTCTTCTCTCTCTGCCCATTTCTTGTCTTTTAACAATCAATCGTGACCAAAAAAAAAAAAAACAAAAAAAAAAAAAAAGTACTTACATTTTTCTTTTGACTGTGTGGTTTTCTAGATCTGAGTATTCTTTTCATTCTCAGTTCACCTTTTCTTCGAAGCTGTGTTTGTCTTGTTGTGAATCACCATTTCAGTGGAGTCACTATTTGACTTATAACAGTAGGGTGGGCCTCAGATATGAAGGCATTCATGTAGATCCGTGTTTTGAATACTTACTGAGGACCTTGCATCGACTCTGATTCATTTTCAAGCCTTTCTACACCTTAGTCCTAAACCTAAACCAATTAAATTGATAACCACAGTTACATGGAAAGTACTTTGTGTCATGTTGGGGTTTTTGAGCTGTCTAAACCACACACAGAACACCAAGACAAACAAGCGTATTAAAGTTCAAGATATTTATTGAGGAGATGAGACTGGAAGCCAGACCAAAGTCTGATCCGGGGAAAACAGAACGGCAGGAACCCTCACTGAGAGAGGAAACAAACAGGTGAGTTCATGGCACGTGGGAAAACTCACTGACAGAATGATAATGGTTGTTTCCTTACTGTTGATGATAGTAGAGTGGAAATCAGAGGGGGGTTCCGGTGTCCGGGGTCCTAGTATCCTGTGTGGGTCCAGAAGCAAGAAAGAGTGCGGTGGGAAACGGACAGGTCGGCTCAGATAGAACGATTTCTCCAGGAACGGTTATTCTGCCAGTAGTCGGCTCAGAGGATCCAAGTAGACAACGAGGAAAGGAACAGAGAGCTCGGGCATCCAGTGGGTAAAAACCACGGTGTCAAAAAGAGAGAGACTCACAGAAGAAGCCAGGAGCAGACGGCGTCCAGACTTTCCAGGTGAACCTGAAGGCAATGAGGAGATAAATACAAGGAAATTAGTTTCTCACAGAAACTAGCAACAAGGAGATCACAAGAGATGCTTGAGACTCAGAAGGCTTTGCGATACCATCAGATAGCAAACACTTGGCTCCGACTACTGGGAACCAGCTGTAGAAATACTCAGGAGAAGATGAAGGCTGATTGGAAACACCTGAGCACTGGAGAACCACACCGCACATCCAACAGCCCCTGGCGCTATCTGGTGGAGGAAGAGGAAAGGCGCACAGGAAAGAAACCCACACAGGAGGGACTAAGAGTCCCAGATCATGACACTTTGGACTTGAAGATGGGATGAAACATTGAGTTGAAATGGCTCACCTGTCATTAATTACTGTCAGTCTTGAGATATTCAGATACTAGTGGGTAAAATAAAGTAGTTTTTTTTAAAGAAAACTGCCCTTTTGCCCATTCCAATTTTTTGCCCATACCAATACCGGAGGTCTCATTTCACTCTGGGAGACTGGCTTGCCAACATGGCGAATATAGACACTGAAACAAATAGTAATGGCGACAAAAATACTTATGAGTCTTCATCAAGTGAATGTACTTTATAAGAGGCATGATTATCAGGACCTCACCCTTCAGTCCAAAACCCAGGAATAAGTCAATGATCTCCGACTCCTTGATAGGAAGGGAGTACAAATCAATTTCCTTCAGGGTCTTAATCATCATTTCCCCATCAGATTGTAGTCTAACAGATCCTGTAGCTGCTGTCCTACATGATTCCTCGTTGGACAAGAAACATTTTTAGGCTTTTTATATGCCACTCAAAGAGACCACTACCCTCTTGAAAGCAATGGATTGCTTCATATCTCTGTATCATTGCACATAACTGCAAAAATTTGTCGATCAAAACCAAAGCATGATTTCTTTTGTTCCTGTCAGATAAGAGGCGATCACCGGTGTCACATCACTGGACTTATAGCAGGAGCTGAAGCATTTGGTTGCAAGGCGGTTGCTATCACGAGTTCTCGTATTTGAGGGAACGATCTGATCCAATATTTTTGCTGGCTTTAATAATAATTGGTCCTCGCTGTGAAAAAATGAAAGCTCCAATCCTCTTATCAACTGATTTTTCATCCCATCTTTAATAACTGGCAAAAAATTAAAAAGCTTTGGCCTAAACAGCTTTGGCCTAAATAGCCAGATTTTTGAGACATAGTTAGCGTTCTTTCCGCCTGCCTGCCTCCGTTATACCTGTTTACCCTCTGAGACTTTGATTTTGCCTAGCCCCTATCAGATCTGTTTTTTACCTGTTGCTCCTGACCCTTTTTGCCCCAGACCACGCTCCCGGATGTGGATTTGGAGATCCTCGGCTATCTGACCTTCTGGTTTGATAGGAATGTTTCCCTGCTTTGATTACAACCCGGATTGTAGATATGGACTGGTACCTTCTCTGTTATCGGATATCCCAGCTTTGACCCCTGCTCTACTCTCCCCGACCTAGATTAAGATTGACCCTAAAATATTCTGTCTCTTACTCACGCAAAGCCTTCTCCCAGGAACAAGACCACTCGTGTGCTGGCTGGTCTCATTGAGGTCAGTACAATCCTTCCCAACCTGCAAATCAGTCCGTCATCCTGAGCCGGATCCTAACACTCATATCTCTTTCCAGAAGATGTGGTCGCTGCTGCCTTTTCGGGCAGCTGCCGCTGATCCTGATAATCCAATTAATAAACTGTTGAAAACTTTCTCTGGCTAGAAATCTGGGTCCGTTAATTTAGCCCCCGTTACATAATATGAATTTTCCAAACTGAGACAAACATGGACATATTCAAAACCTATTTCACCATCTATATTAACCCCCAAAATGATTCAGAACAATAGATTCTTTAATTTACCAATCTAAATTCATGTGCTTTGGTGTTTTATGGCTTTCACATTATTCTGATGACAAAAAGTTTAACTTTGAAATTTATAAAAACAGTTACCAATTATCCAGTTAGACTATTTCTTGTTTTTTGTCAAATTTTCTACATTTCCAGATTGAATACATGTGGCGTGTGGCCTTTATAAGCCTGTATTATGATGAGGCTTATCTATTGTAGATCTACACTAAAAACAATGTTATGCCTGCTTTACAATGCAAAGTTTTGAAAAAAGTATAAAACCTAAGATACCCTTACATAATATCAGAAAACATCCTCGATATTACATTTTTCCCCCTCCAGTGTACATTGTACAGCCACATGGCAAACACACCACACCAACCTATTTTCCTCAAATGTCAGACATCTAAGTAAAATCTGGCTGTAAAATTCCAGTGACAAAGAAAAAGCAGCACTTGGGAATGTCTCTAAAAGGGCACATCCAAACTCCACCTAGAAATGTGTTTGTTTTATTTGGGGAATTCTTAGGACTAATTGGTGCCTCCAATCAGCTCCTGATACAGGTGACACCAGTCAAATGTGGGCACTATAACTGTCTGATCAATCATTCGTTAATTTTAAGATAAATGTCACTCAAAGGATGTTTTATTATTTTCATCCTGACATATCGCAACATGTGAAACACAAAATTCATCAAGTATCCAGAAAGGAGTAACACCCGTTCTCAATGATGTAGTTTTTGTTTCACTTATTCACTAAGGAAGCACTCATACATAGTGAATCCAGTTAGTTTAAATGCTGGAGTATCCAAGACATCGAGGTTCTTGGACTTCAGACTGCTGGTGTGTTTCTTGAAGAGTCTCTGGGTTAATTCTGTGCCATTGTCTCTAACTTGTTAGAGTAAAGTGATAAAATTTGTTTCTTTTTCTTAAGGGATTATTATATTCTTGTGGATTCCCTGCAGGAAAATAAAGGTCTGCGCCACAGATGGAGTTTTCTAATGATACTATCATCTGTGGCCAAAACATAGAACTGCAGCACTGTTTTGCTTGTGCTCGTAGCTCATGCTCCTACTTAGCAACGTTATTTATTTATTTATTTATTTATTTATTTATTTATTTTCACCATGTCTGGAGTTGCTGTTTGTGTCTGAATTAAGCTGGATGCCAGGCACTTCTGAATATCCTCAAAATCCACCTTGACTACAACACTTAGACTGTTTGCTAGGTCGGACACATTTAACATGGATATCGCTGACATTACATCCACCGAACAGCATGGAAACCAAAAAAATTGTCATGATTCTGTGCATCAGCTCTGGTCTGATTACCTGATCATCTCCACCAGCTCCACTGATCTGCTCTCAGTCATTCCTCATCAGTTCCACCTTCACTCCTGCCTTTGTAAACTTCCCTCAGACCAGAAGCTGGTGATTAGTTCAAGCCATTGGTCAGTCTAGTCCAGAATACCTGTTTGTCTGCCTACCTGTCTCTGACCCTTTTGTCTCCTGATTATCTGATCCTGCCTGTATCACGTTGGACCTGTGTGTATACATGCCTTGACCTGCTTTCTGCCCCTCTGACTGCATCTCTAGACTTTGCCTTGGAGTCACCTCAGTCATCTGATCATCTGATTCTGACCCTTGCTCCAACTCCTACTCTGATTCTGGATCATGTTTTGATTTTCCTCAGTCATCTGGTCATTCCCAGCTCTGACCCCTACTCTTGCTGTGGCTGATTCCTGCTGCCAATCCAGTTCCAGATTTTCTTTGTCATAAACTGTTAAATCTTTCCAGGTTTGTCTGGCTTGAATTCTGGGTGCATAATTTCAAGTTTGTTAAAAATTACATTCAAGAAAATAGGCTACAGGCTTATAGATACATTGACGCTAAACTACTGAGGTGTCAGTCTGCTCCCTAAATTAAATTTTCGTTGTAAAGGGTCAAATAAAAAGGCTCTTGTAAAGGTGCTCTGGAAAAATAATGAGACAAAAAATTGACATTAAAACATTCATATTTTGCACAATGAAATTTTTGCTGAAGGGTGTGATACAATATAAATTCCCGTAACTCTCTGTCTCTTCCTTTAACAGTTTTTGCGCTTCTACTAACATGATATAATAGTTAAATTATTTCTTGCCCAATATCCAAAAATTAAAAGATCTAGAATATGAAAAAAATCTGACCTAAATTGTATCTGTTTTCTCATATTTTCATTGTTGGTTTTAAATTCTAAAACAAATGATACACAAATTCAAAAAGATACAGAAAAAAAAAATATTAGTCTAATTGAGTTTTGCTAATAGTTTATATTGGATTTTATTTTATGTGCTGCATTGATTTTCTTGTGCACTGAGAATGCATGAGCAGTGCACACTTGTGCAAGCGTGCAGTTGAGAGGGAACATTGCTCCCAGGGAATCTCCAGTCAAACAAAACACAAGGTTTCCTACAGTTCAATTCAAAAAGTACAGTTAGCTATTTCAAAATATTTATTCACTCATGTCTTGAGATTGCATTTTGTGTTGTTAAAAAAAATGTTGTTTAAATGAACTCCCAGTTGGTACAATCCCTATTTACTGCACAGATGTTCTGTCACAACACTGCAGTTTCAATGATCAGATATTAACAGGACGGTGATTGAATCTGTTTCATGTTGTTGTGATATAGATCAGAGATGGTTGTGTCTTAATTTTTGTCAGATGAAAACTGTTCATGAAATAAGAATATAAGCTCTGCAGAAATAGAGCAGATCTCAGAGAGTTTTTTAATAAGCTGTTGCAGATGTAAATAGCTGTTGACAGCAATCATCTGCTGCAGAAGAAAACCGTGCAATGGACATTGAGAAAGCCTTCAACTGAAGATCAGTCTGATTAGGAGGATGTTCAGATTAGTCTATAATATCCATTATATTCTTTATTTTATAAAGAACATCTTTTTTGTAAAACCATCTCTAGAGGTTCTAGAGGGATTCCCAGGAAAAAAAACATTCTTCCACCTTCTTTAAGGAGTATGCTCTGATGCTGCAGCACAAACAAAAGACAGTAGAAGAAATTGCACTTTCCACAATTGACTCATGGAAAATATGCAGCTTCTTGCTACAAACACTGAAGGACCTAAACTTCTTTAAGAAGTACGGTATGCTCCTGTCCCTTGAAGGCAGCTTCACAGTTTCGTCTGCTGTCAAATCTGCTACCCAGCTGAACAATGAGATAAATTTTTACCCCTCGAACACTTCTTCTCCATGATGGAAAGAGCGTTTAATGTTTCCCTGTTTCATCTGAAATCTAAAGCCATCTCCCTGGTTTTATTCACGTTTAGGATCAGATGATTGTTTCCAGATCATGCCACAAAGCATTCTTTGAGCTCGGAGTACTTAGTCTAATTATTCTTAAATTGAACTGCTTAAACTGGCTACATGTAAAGTAGCTCTCCCTGCTTGCACACAGGAAGAGGCTGGAAAACAAGCTCCAGCAGAACAATATCAGAGATGTGTGGTTAGGGATAAAGAAGATCACAGGCTTCAAGCTGAAGGACGATAAGACAGTTGGAAGTCTGGGCAGAGCCAATGAACTGAATACATTCAGGTTCAGTTCAGTAACAAGCTCAGCATCTTTCTCTCCAGCTCACAGTCACATGGACATCCTGCCCTCCTCTGCCATTGGCTCTTCTGCTTTTATGACTTTTTTCTCAGCCAAATCAGAAGGTGGTGCTGCTCCCTCTGCCTTTCATCGGTCTGTTTCTACAAGTTAAGTGAAGAGGCAACAGGAGAAACTGGCTTGAAATAATACGGCAGGTACTGATGTGGAAGACCTCCGGGCTTGTTCCAGTACCAATGAAAATCAGCCAATAGTGCTCAGTGACTATAGACACTTTTGCCCTTGCATGCTACATCATGCAGGTTCAGTTGGAGATGAAGATGCCATCATACCTGCTGAAACAAACCCTCTGTCATTCAGACAGAGCAGACAGCACTGTGAGGATCATGTTCTTTGGTTTCTCCACAACATTTAATACGATTCAACCTGACTGACTTTGTGAGAAACTCCAGAAGACTCAGGTGGAGGCATCAACTATTGCCTGGATTAAAGACTACTGGACAAACAGACCAGAGATTGTTAGACTGAAGGATAAACTGTCTGATCAAGTAGCACTAGAACACCACAGGGGGCAGTACTCTCACCATTCCTCTTTACTCTCTACACCTCTGACTTCCAGCACCAGACAGAGTCCTGTTACCTGCAGAAATACTCAGATGACTCTGCTGTCATTTAGAGAATCAAAGATAAACAAGATGCTGAGTGCAGAGAGCTGGTGAACAGCTTTGTTTCAAGGTGTGGAAACAATCATCTGATCCTGAATGTCAACAAAACAACGGAGATGATTGTAGATTTCAGAAGAAACAGGAACAAGTTAAACCCTGTTAACATCATGGGACAAGATGTGGAGGTGGTGGAGGATTATAAATACCTTGGTGTTCACCTGGACAAGTTGACTGGAGACGCAACTGTGAAGCCGTCTATAAGAAGGGACAGAGCAGACTGGACTTCCTAAGGAAGCGTAGGTCCCTTCGGTGTTAGCAAGGATGCTGCATATTTTCTATAAGTCTGTTTTGAAGAGAGTGATCTCTTCCTCCATCATCTGCTGGGGTACAGCATCAGAGCAAATGACTTAAAAAGCTCAACAAGCTAATAAAGAAGACTGGCTCTGTTCTAGGAACTCCTCTGGAGATTATTTCACAAAGGATAATTATTCGTAAAGAGAACGGTGGTCTTCCTCTTCAAAAGAATGTTAAACAACAACAAATTGTCTTCAGTAAGAGATTTAGACAGACCACTACAGAAGATCTTTCCTGCCTACAGCTATCAGCATCTATAACAGCTGAGTTGCTGCAATATTTAATTTACCTTTGGGATTAATAAAATATAATTCAATTAAATTAGCTTCTTGTCTATTTTTGATACACCCAATGACTGAATTGTAATCTGAGTATTTCTTTAGATGATAGGAGTCTTTCCTGTCCTGGAAGTCAAAAGTGCACAGAATACACAGGAATGGAAAGAGTACCATGGTGTTTCTGTGCTGCTGACTCTGTGGTTAGACACTGGACCCCTCAGTCTCACAAACTTTGGTCTATTTGTCAGTTACCTTTTGATGCAAGCATTTCAGTATCTGGGCTGAAGAGAGGAAACTTCACAGTAACATGACCCTCATGTCACAATTTGTTGTTTACAAGCACTTCAAACTCACCTTTCATAGCTTGCAAGCCTTAATTTAATTTCTGTCTGCCTCTTTGGTCACAGAATTGACAGAAATACGCTGCGATCGGTAGCATGATCCTGACATGGCTTGAATTTCTCCAAACTTGATTGGTACATTTCCACTTTGAACTTTCTCCTTCTCCTGGCTCCTGCTTTGCATATTCAGAACCTACTTTTAACTTATCTAGAACTTTTGAAAGTAATTAAAGTAACATTTCAATTTTTGAAGTGTCAGGCAGCTGCCTCAGCTTGTAACAAACGAACTTTCAATGGTTGCTATGGTTATGAGTCAAATATAAATGTCCCAGAATATATATTAGCAAAAATCATGGAGTTGCACAGCATCACAAAAACATACAAACAAGAAACTTCGAGTTACCAATGGAGGAAGTTATGAAATTATGATCTTTTAAAAAAGAATATCAGAATCAAACTACTCCAATGGGAAGCCATCTTAAGCAGCATCAATTTCCATTTAGAAAATGTAAATTTACAATTACATTTCATATCTTTACATTTACTTCCACACATGTATAAAGGATGCAAATGTAGTGATGTGGAGGAGAGGGAAATTTTTTTGGTCTTAATTTTTTTTTTCTGACAGAAAAAAAGTGGTGAAGTTGGTGCAGGACACTGTGCTAAAAGGAAGCACTAAGAGTATTGATACAGTTGAAAGACCCAACTAGACCCAGAACTGATACAGGAAAAAGGACTAAAAATGTAAACTAGAGAAAAAGCAACAACAATGAGTGGCTTTACACTGTACAACCAGAGAAAGTAAAGGGGTTTTGTCAAAGCATAGAAGGAGCTTAGGACAGCATTTAAACGTAGCAGGCATATATAGAGCCACTTAAATGAAAAGAAATAGAATACAGAAAGGATTCATGTATGTGGTAAATATAAACAAAATCCTTTGCTATTTCAGTAGAGATATCTATCTTCCTTTCTTGTGTTATGTCTAAAGTTAAGTAACTCACAGAATGGTGTACACCTATGGGGTGATGAAGGGAACAGGAAACAAAGTGATTATGACACTAATCTCAAAAAAGTCAACATGGCAGCAAAGAGGGAGACACCAGCTTCCCTCAGAACCTCATACTCTAGGACAGATGGCTGGGTGCAGTCCTTTTAAGAATGAAGAGAAACTTAGGGTTCTGGCAGATACCACACTCCAAAGAATAATCTCTCTTGATGACATTCATTTCTTTCATTTGGGCAGTGCTGTTGTAAATGTCTGAGGTCATAATGGGCATAATGGTATATCATCTGTATTGGAACATTGTGAAACAATTAGCACAACAGATTCTAAAACCTTTGTAAGGTGTGATCTGTTATATTGGTAAGTTGTTTTTTTTATTGGAGAGCTACCCATGCTGAACATAAGTGGATGCAGAAATTTTTCACATGGCTTTAGGAAAGAGTTATATTTTTAAGTGGTGAGTATATATTAAATAAAAGTTACTTAAAGATATTTTGAGGCTTTAGGAGCAAATACAGAGACTGACAAGGTAAGAGCAATCACTACAAATCCAGAGCCCAGAAATGTCAGTGAGGGAGGAGAGACACTTCATAGGAATGACAAATCATCTGGGGTAGTTCATTAATCACTTTGAGAAAGAAAACACATCCACTCAGTGCTAGTAAATAACCAAATATGTGAGTTTGGGGGCCACAGTGACAGCAGACCTGTGACAGTATCAACAATGACCTAACCACTCCCCTAGACCTGCCTTTGTATGATGCTTTCCTCTGCTGATTCGTCTTCATACTGGATGGGTTTTGTCATTATTCAGGAACAGAATAGCACAGAAATGAGCAGCATTTACCTCCAGAGTCCTTTGCAACACAAACATTGATATCTGTAGATTGAGGAGGACACTCTCACTACTACATAGGTTTGTGACAGGTTCCAGTACTTTCAATATTTGATCTAACCACAAGCCTCTCATTTTTTTATATGTGAAGGTTCTCAATCATCCAGGTCATGGTGAAGGTTGGAAGGTTCAGTATAGGCAAATGGACGTGAAGCTTTCCAGAAGACGTCTCACCTCTGATTCATGAGGCTTTTTTATTTCTAACTGATGATGTAGAACACTGAGATAAATACTGTAGGTGTGACCAAAGTATTAGGGGAGGTAAAGAAAAGAAACCAAAGGTGCCTACACACTCAGAAAAAAAGGTGCCATTGTACCTTTAAGGGTCCAAAGGCTTGTCACTGGGGTGGTACCCTTTATTTTTACCCTTAATTTTGGTTAATTATCAGTACCCTTAAAGATTCTACCTCATACGTTTCGAATTGTACCTTTGCTGACAATCGTGTACCCTTTTAAAAAGGTAAAACATATATATACATATATATATATATCTGTATATATATATA
>JAUZNJ010034569.1:0-12652 GCA_034780135.1 Jordanella pulchra | reverse complement strand
AGAAAATCTTTGGAGGGAGCTTAAAGTCCGTGTGGCCCAGCGACAGCCCCGAAACCTGAAGGCTCTGGAGGAGATCTCTATGGAAGAGTGGGCCAAAATCCCTGCAAAGGTTTCTGTACCAAATATTAAGTTTCATTTTTCTGACTTAAAAAAGCTCAACAAGCTAGCAGAAAAGGCCGGCTTTGTTCTAGGAACTCCTCTGGAACCTCTGGAGATTATTTCACCAAGGGAAATTATTCATAATGTGAAGAAGATTATGGACAACAGTGAGTATCCTCTTCAGAAGATTTTTAAACAACAACAGAGTGTCTCCAGTAAGAGGCTTCTCCAGATCTGGTGCAAGACAGACTTTTACAGGAGATCCTTCCTGTATACACCTATCAACACCTGCAACAACTGATTAAGAGAAAACAAAAAATCAACTAAATATATTCAAAAATGCTGTATTTGCCCCAAAGGGAAATTAAATGTTTTAGTAACTCATATTCACCAGCTGTCTGTACTCAGAATCTTGTCCATCTTTGATGCACCCTATGACTCCAGAGTCATCTGAGTATTTCTGCAGGTAACATTATTCTGCTTACATCTGGAGGTCAAAGGTGTAGAGAGTAAAAGGGAATGGTGAGACTGTGGTGCTCCTGTGCTGCTGACTACTTGATCAGACCGTTGACCCTTCAGTCTAACAAACTGTGGCCTGTTTGTCAGGTAGTCTTTGATGCAGGCAATGGTTGATACCTCTACCTGAGTCTTCTGGAGTTTCTCACAAAGTAAGTCAGGCTGGGTTATGTTAAATGCACTTGAGAAATCAAAGAACACAGTCGATGGAAACAGGCTTCGGGTAAAGGAACATTTTATGACACAATGGTTGAAAATGATTTTTTGCTTCAAAAAGCTTAATTTTGCAATCACTTGCCTACTTGCCTAAATGACAGTGGGTTTGTTGAAGAAGGTGTATAATGGCATCTTCAACTCCATGGCGATAAGCAATCTGCAGGGGATCCTGATAGCTGTTGG
This sequence comes from Jordanella pulchra, assembly GCA_034780135.1. NCBI lineage: Eukaryota > Metazoa > Chordata > Actinopteri > Cyprinodontiformes > Cyprinodontidae > Jordanella > Jordanella pulchra. The sequence continues at coordinate 11,638 of JAUZNJ010034569.1, read as the reverse complement.
TCTGTTTGCTGAGGTGAACCAACAGAAGTCTCACTAGGACAGGCATGCCCAAAGTCTGTCCTCAATGGCTGCTGTCCTGCAGGTTTTCGAGGTTTCCCTGATTCAGCATTCAGCCTCACCAATTGCTTCTTCACTTGACGTCTAGAGACAGACAGGTGAAAGGCAGAGGGAGCATTGCCATCTTCTGATTTGGCTGAAAACAAAGCCATAGAAGCAGAAGAGCCAATTACAGAGGAGGGCAGGACATCCATGTGACTGTGAGCTGTAGAGAAAGATGCAGAGCTTCTTGAACTGAACCTTTGAATCATGTATTCAGTTCACTGGCTCTATCCAGATTTTCATCTGTCTGATCATCCTTCTGCTTGAAGTCTGTAAACTTCTTCATCCCCGACCACACATCTCTGATATTGTTCTGCTGTAGCTTGTATAATGATCACTGAAGGCCTTTCCTACCCTGACTAGTATCCTTACTGCGGCAAGGTGCAAACTACAGAGGGCCCGGGCGGGATTTGATCCCCAGACTTCCGGGTGAAAGTCAAGCGCGCTGACCAGTCAGTTGGAGGCATAGTGACAGGACCCCACACTGTCACATTACTATGGGGCCTATGAAAGGAAACAGAATAAGATATAATGGGGGCTTTAATTTGAGGTATTTGGGTCAAGCCTCAGAGTTGATTAGATGTCCATTTAGTCGCCTGATTGATCTCACCTCTTCTGAAACCAAAAACTCTGAGCAGGGAAGAGAGGGGTAGAACTACTCAGAAAATCTGCTTAATAGTCCGGTTAGGGCACCCATTCTTTCTGAAACAGGTCCATGATGTTCCGGCAAAGCTGTACTGTTGGCTGAGATGGTTCCTTAAAATTTCTATAGGGTAACCAGACAGGGACCAACATACACTGAGCGGTGGCTGGAAACCAGTTTAGGGTCAATCTATACTAATATACAGTAAATGAACCCGCAGGGAAATAAACACACACAAGTTCTTTATTTTACAAATAAATAATTTTTATACATCTGTGCTGTTTATGGTTCTACATGATATATACATTAAATAGGTTGAGCACCTGGTCTTTATCTTTAATTACATGGAAGACTCATAGATGACTGCAGAGGCAAACACTCACCCATAAAACTTAAAAACGAATTTATAAAAAAACTATAAAAAATTATAGTCTTCTTTATTTGTAGTATATTTTTGTGAAAAACGAATTTCTGTATTTTTATTGACAGTTTTAGTTAATATAATAACTTTGAAATGTTAGAGAAAGGCATTCGACATGATGGTATCACTGCTGCCACCCTCTGGTTTAGAAGAGGACTGCTTTTTCCAGAGGTGGCGAATGACGTCCACATGGGAACAACAAACTATCTGGTAGGAGGGGCACAGAGGTGGCCCTCCTAAGCTCCCCTCTATCTCCACCCCTGACTCTTGGTAAGCATGTTATCGACACCAAAAAGGTTTTTAACAACATTTTTGAGAATAAAGACAAGTTCCACTCAAAACTGCTCCATACAGGATCCAAGGAATTGTATGAAAATGTGTAACTCAATGATGTCATGCATATAAAGGACTCCTGCACCATATTTTTAAGTGGGTAGAGATGGTTTCTCCTGCTTGAAGAAGGTGTACTACGCCCCAGCTTTAGATGGTTCCCTTTTGGGGTGTCATAATTTAACATTATTTCCACACCTTTTCATAGAACAGAAAAGCAGATTTTCAATGTGATAAAAAAAAAAAACGTTCCTTTTTGGTCGATAAGAAAACAGAGGTATTGTGTGGGCATCTGCAAAGTAATTGAAGGCCAGTCTTAAGACGGACAGGCTGATTACAGTGTGCCGGCTCCCACATCTCCCTGTCATGGCAGCTCATTGTGCTGTCTTCTTGCAAGCATTTCAGGCAATCAACACAAGGATTTCCTGGAGCATACTGAAAAGGTTCCATGTTACTTGACTCATTCTGAGCTGCTGGAATAGGAAATCACATGTAAAACAACACATTTTTAAATGCTCAAAGCATTTTAAATGCACCAGAAGCTAATGGTGCTGAAAATCCAACTGTCACTACTCTTGATTTCAGGTTTTGCCATTTCCATGGAGAGAACAGCTTTTTCAGGGTAAACTACAATTAGCGTAGGATTGTATGTCCCCACAAATAAATTGGGAGCAAACAACCCCCCTTCAATGACAATAAGGCCCACATACAGGTTTACAAACAAAATGTTCGGATCCCAGGAAGAGCAAAAAGGAAAAATATTACAAAAATCCATCCACCCAGCTTCTCCCGCCTCATCCGTCAGGGTCGCGGTTGGGCCGGTGTCTATCTCCGGCAGACTATGGGTGTAAGGCGGGGTACACCCAGGATAGGACACCAGTCAGTCGCAGGGCAACACATAGACACACAAGGACATACAACCATACATGCCAAGTAACTGTAATTTAAAGAGATGTCTATAAACCTAACAGTAATGTTTTTGGACTGTGGGAGGAAGCCGGAGTACCTGGAGAGAACCCACGCATGCACGGGGAGAACATGCAAATTCCATGCAGAGAGACCCGAGGCTACGATAGAACCCAGAACCTTCTTGCTCCAAGGCAACAGCGCTAACCACTGCCCCACCGTACAGCCCTATTACAAAAATGACAAAGGAATATTTAAATAGGAAGAACACGATGAAGGAATCAGCCCTCAGCTGCATTAGAGAACAAATTCCAGCACAAAACTCAAAGTCCTGCAGAGCGGAAGGCTGCAATTCTATTTGCACTTAATTTCAACATGTATATGAGATGATCCACTAGTGGAATGAATGTTTTTGTCCTTAGGATAACATTAAAGAGATGTTATGCACTTAGCATAACACAAATGAGTTTTCCTCTTTAAGCATAAATCATCTTGCTTCACTCACAAATTGTTGGAGCAACATGCTCAAAATAATTCAATTCAGTTAATTTAGATTCAGATTCACAACAGATCTTAAGGAAGTTCATAGAGACAATTCGCTCCCTCAAGTCCTTCAATGACCTCTGACATTGTATGCTAAAAGTGCTAGGGAAAGGGAAGGTGGTTCAAATGAGATCGCCCAAAGGGTGTTATGAAAGTTGTCAGCGTAGCTGAATCCTCCATTAAGGGAATTTGTCAGAAGCCCATGTTGTCATCCAGTTTACTGAACACTCTGGCTCCCACAAGCACCCAAGGCTCTGACAGTTGTTAGAACAAACTTTTCTCTGCACACATTATGGCATCAACAAGGGATTTTTCCAAGCCGACTAACTGACAGTAAAAGTCGGAGTTGAGTCGATGCCTTGTCCTATGATGCCATCACATGACAACGCGGGGCAGGGTGAGGGGGTTGTGGCAGGGTGCGGCCAAAAACAACTTACAATACGTCTTGTTGCAGTGACAGTCTGGGTGATATCAGGTAGGTCTAATCCGTCTTTTATTGCTAACTGCATTGTGTGCTCTACAAAGAAAGAAAAACTTGGTCTGACTCAGCTATTGCAGTGACATCTCCTCTATTGTCCAGTTTTTAAGTCAATTTTGTGTCTCTCACCTGTATATTAGCTGTCCATGCATGGTTAAACATGGAAACCAAGCAAAGGAAGAAACTTTGCTCTTCTTGCTCCTCAATAGTTTGCACTGACTTGCTTTGTCTGCAGACACACTGGCACGAATGGCACCTTCCATCATTAGCTGGACACTCATGTTTGGGATGAGTAGAGCCTCCACATTTGCAGCACTGTGTGTTTGTTAGGCCTTTACCTTTGCTGAAGAACTGTTGGTGTGCTTTTACTGTTTTACTATTAGTCTTAAATTTAATCTTGTCATAGCATTTATGTTTAGCAAATTTTTCTAGGGACTTCAAGTTCATTTGCATCTCATTACTTTCAGCTCTCAGAGCAGAATGCTGCTTTTTAATTTCCTATGATTGTCTTATATTTATGGCTTTCTCCAAGTCCGGGTCTTTTTCAATTCGTATGTGCTCTTGTGTCGACCAAGCCCACTACTACTTGGTCTCTTATGAGCTCGTCACGGAGTTGCAATTCATGCAGGGCAGTTACAAGTGCATCTCAAGGTCCCATTCAGCTTTTGTTTACACATATTAAGCATGTATGCTTTCATTGTTGCATTGCATTGTTCTTACCAATGAAAAAGTTATGGAAGCACTATTTCACTTTGTTGTAATCGAGTTGCTCTGCTTTGGTTAGCTTCTTAAGATGTCATCTCCTTTGACTCCCATACAGTATAAAACATGGTTCAACTGGTTCTCCTCCACGCTTCCAGGCAAATTACTTGCTTGACAAAACCTCTCAAAGTGACGTAGCCACTTTGTCCATTCATGTGATTTGAAAAAAATAAGCCGTTGTGCTAGTGTGATACATGAGTGCTTTTATTGAGAACCAAAACAAGAGGCACTCAGATATCCTCATTACGTCACTGCATAAATGTGTAACCAAAGATCATGTTGTATACAAGATAACACTGTCTAATGTAGATCACAATAGGGCTCATTTCTCATCATTCTGTTCATGTTCTCTCTGTTCTATTATTCAGCATCCTGGAGAAAACCTTTTGTATATCTGCTTCTATTTTTGAGTCTGCTTTTGTCTCCTTGACCCCCAGTCGGCCTCAATATAATTCTGGAGTTATTTTCCTGTTCCAAGGGAGTTTTTCATCTACACTGTCATAGTATGGAGGCTCAATGTGAGGGGTTGCTGTAGAGTCAGTGACAAAATTGCAATTGAATATCGTTGTTGCAAGCTCATCCAGGAGGAGCAAGTTTTGCAAGTCCATAAGTCAATGCAATCAGCTGGTTTTCTTTAGATAGAAACTTTTAACGAATCTGACTGATGATCTGATTAGAATGTCTCTGCAAAATGCCTTGAGACGATTTGTTGGGAACTGGCGCTATATAAATAAACTGAATGGAGTTGTAATGGAGATGTGTTGTTCTTAGTTTAAGATGGCAGATAATTTTACTCACCGACTCAAAGCAAGTGACAATACCCTTGTTTTACAAAAAAATTGACGTATTTTTAGCTCACTTTTTGCAGCAACTACAATAGGAAAAATATACTCAATATTAGCTGAGAAGGTGAATCCTAATGCAGCTTCCATGAATCAAGCAAAAAATGTATTCAGTTGAATCATTTCAGACTATTTTCTGGGGCAGTAAAGGCCCTAGTGGTCCTCTTAGAGATGCCCAAAGGCCCACAGAATTTTTTGAGCTTTTTACGGCACTAGTGGCTTGTTTTTCTGACAGTACAGTAGGCTGACAGGAAAGGGGGGATGAGAGAGGGGGAGAGACATGCGGGAAAGGACCACAAGCCAGATTCGAACCTGGGTCGCCCGCGTCGAGGACTAAGGCCTCCATACATGGGTCGTGCGCACTAACCACTGCGCCACCTGCACGCCCGAAAACACAGTTTTTTGCATCACAGTAGTTACGCGATGTGCAACGGGACCTTACTGCCATGTAAAAAAGATCAAGTAGAAGAATGGAAGTACTCAGAGGATGATGACAAGACATCTTTGGTCTCACAAGGAGACTATTTTTTACATTTAGTTTGCTATAATTAGCACAAGCTAAATGCATTTCTCATCCAAAAACCTTGGATGAGATATTGGAATATCTCATGGCTGCCATGTTGTTTTTTGTAATTATTCCACGAACATATGTATTCACGCTCAATTTTAATTGTATTTTTCTTTTAATGGAAATACAGCAGTTGAAAAAAATTGCATTTTCAAAATTAGCAGAATACTGACAGTTCTGTTCACGTTTATAATAGAAACGTGATTAGTGACTGAATGCTATCAGCTGGGTTTCCTTAGCTACAAAACCTTTAATCAATCTGTCTTGATCTGATTAATTTGTCTCTGTAAAGAGCATTGAGATGACATGTGCTGGGAATTGTTGGTCAAAACCCTTTTGTAATATTCTTCAATGAATAAATATTCTTTCAAACTGTAAATTTACAAAACCTTTATTTATGAAAAAAAAGATGAATCATTTCCCCAAAAATATCATTAAAATCTTGTCTCATCATGCTAAACCAGTACAGTGTAAAGTCTCATCTAATAATCTGAATTATCATTACACCCCTAAGTGATATGTTTCTCTGAAACCAGGACAGAAGTTGATTTTCCTTTGTCTGACATGCTGGCGAAATTTAAAACAAAAAAGCATAAACATAATAGTAATAAATAGAAGTAGTTTTCGTGTTGCAGCTGAGAACACAACCATAACGGTCCTGAAATCAAAACTGAATAGGTTTTTATCAGGTTTGTATATGTACGATGGTGCTCTTGCACTTCCTGGATTTTTAAAATATTTGTGTGTGTGTATGGACTTGTTTTTGTTACCTTATATGGACACTGTAAGGCCAACTTTTGTTCAATATTCCACATTGTGAGGACTTACATGTACTTGTGGGGACCACTGAACTTGTCCCCATGACAAAAAGTAATTTTCCTGGGTTTGGGGTTAGGTTTAAGTCTAAGGTGGAAATTTAGTTTAGGTTAGAGTTAGCTCATAGAAAAGAATGGAAGTCAATGATAAGACAGCATAAAACATAATAAAACAACATGTGTATCTAGTTGGGTGGGGGTCAGTAATATTCCCTAAAGTAAAACATATTAATCTATTTAGGCAAATTTAAACAGAATAAAACCCAATATTCCTGTCTTACATAGCTTTATACTCTTGCTGCCTCTTGCAGTTTCTTAACAACAGCTATATCTGCATGGGCTTAAGATAAATTGAATACATTTCTTTTACCCTTACTGACATACCATACACTTATCAGTTAGAACAACAGCCTGAACATCAAATTCTGCTAATATTTTCCATACAGTAATGTTGACACACATAAAACTCAAAGGCCAAAACATTCAATTAAACAGATTTTGGATTGAAAACAAACTGACAAGAAAACCCTTTTCTGTTGCCCTCACCGTTGATCAATGTTGATCAGCACATTTTCTCACTGAATAAGGCTTGTGGCTAAAACCACTTCTTTTTTTTTTTTTACAAAATGCACTTTCAGAGGAACTTTGTTTTCCTCCATTACGACTGTGATGAGGACATTGAACAGCGACAACCAAATGCAGGACACTGACATAGGAATATCTTGGCTGTGTTTTTTCAATATGTTTTGTTCCCCAGTTTCCTTTTTTTTTGTACAACAAAATATATCATCTGCGGGGTTAAACTACATGGCTGTTGTCTTGTTAATCATAATCGTCATTCTCTGGATCCATGTCGTCACCCTGGTAATACGTCCCCTGTGTGGAGTAGGACCTTGTCTTCATTGAGCAGTTTGAATCCATCAAGATCGCCTGAAAAGAAAGAGCAAAACCATTGCTTAAAATAATTATAACATAAATAATGGTACATTTCTGGCATCTTCCATTGGATAGTAATTGTGCATAAAATTATACGTCACATTCAATGTGACGTATAGCAAGACTAAAACTCAAATTTGACACCTTCCATTCTAAAGCTAAATTGCCATACAGGTGTTTCCAAATGCTGTAGCCTTTTATAAAGTATATTATTGTTCATAATTTTCAGATAAACAGTAATAATAATGCTAATAATACATTTTATTAAAAAAGTGGATGCCTGAACACTCAAGGACACAAGACTAGAGAAACTAAAAAAAGAGCTATAAATCAACAAAGCACCAGCAATATAACACACATGATAAAGTGTTACAGGTAATATGCTGTTTTAAAAATATATATATTTTTTGGGGCAGCTTTCAGAACGGATGAAGGGATTGGCAAAACCTGTGCTTCCACCTCAACATAGTGGACCTGGATTTACTAAGTGAGTTGTGTTTTATTTACTTTGGAAAGCCAAACAAAGCCACTGGCGTCTACATTCCTGAGTTCACCAGATTCTCCAGAGATGGAACCAATTTAGAGAGTACCACCACCTCTTCCAGTTGCTTTCAGCGGTACCTCTTTTTAGACCAGGACCCAAAACTATACCACTTTGGGAAAGGATTACTACTGTCATAAGGCTAGCCAGCGTTCTGCAGCTCAGAAATGAGCAATGGCAAAGTAGGGCAAAAGAGCGTAGACAGTAAACTGTATAAATTGGGCATTAGGGGCTTAATCTTCAAAGATTTCAAGTAACTATTCTTTAGTAAAATAAGTGGATGTGTTGCAGGTGATCTACACACATTGCTGCACAAATGTCAAGACATGCGAACCAGTTTGGTCGCTCTCAAAGTTCTACGAACATAAATCAAAAATTAAATGCTGAAAAAGAAGCTGAATATAATACCATATATATACCATAACCCATAAAGAGATGCACATTTTTACCACCCACCCCCTACCCATGTCTCTTTGCAGGCTCCTTTGGTATTCTATTATACTATATGAACACAGCAGGATATTTAAATTCAGTCAGTTTCTTTATCTTGGTTTAATTGTATAACAATTCTCTGCTGTCCCTCTGCATTAAATGATCCTGGCCTGTATTTTTTCTTTGTTAATAGTATTCTTCCATTGTTATTTCTGATGGTCCAAATATGTTTACATGCACAATGAATATATCTTTATCTTCTGCCACTGAACCAGTTTGCACCTAACTCTTAGAATTACTAAACAAAATTTGCATTTGCATATCCTCCACCAATGAATTTACACAGTGTGTTCATTAGAATATGATCTGGATAGTGATAAAGGCAGAGACACCAAAAGAGGTTTGTACATGCTGTCTGCTAAATTACAAACACAAATCACTCTAAACCTTCTTGGAAAACCCGCTCTGCACATAGAAACAAGTTTGCACCTGTTTTAAGATACACAGACCTTCTGGTCAGGCCTTAAGGATGCTATCTTTATGTTAAAGTGCAAAAGTATCCTTTTTTATGTAAACTTGTTTAATTTTGCAATATTTGGCCTAAAACCATCTCAGTTTTATCTCTATAGGTTGAAACATGGGTTGATGTATGTCTACATCACAGTCCTGTAATTAGATGTAATGGTACACTTGAATTAATTTTAAAATTGGAAATAGTAAGTTGGAGTGACATTATCACTAATGCAATAGTGTTCTAGTTTCCTGCTTGTGAATTAATTCAATTCAATTTCAATTCAGTTTATTTATATAGCGCCAAATCACAACACATGTCATCTCATCAATCATCTCATCATCTATCATCAATTAATGCTTTGCAGAACAATGTTTTTTGTCACATAATGTGACAAAAACATTGTTCTGTGAAACATTAATTGATAGCCTTTTAGCTGCCATCACCCTTTTACTCAGTATAGTGTTTTGTAGTTTTTTGTTTTTAAATTGTTTTAATTAACTAGTTGTTTTAAATGAGTAATATTTTTCAACATAGGGAGAGTCATGCAGCATAGGTCAACCGTATGTAACTTAAAGCTTGACAGGTTAAGGACCTCAATAAATTGGTGTTTTATTTTAGGTACTTACGTTATTCAATAATATCAAATTCATTGTTTCTTTTTTTTCCTGACCACACATTGTAATGCCTTCCAATCCACACTTGGCCGTGTCTCTTGACACTGCCAACTTTGGTGACAACATCTGTGTGGTGGCAAGGTTATGCTTTGATGTTTTAGTTCCACTTAAGTAAAATTTTATTTTGAATCTGAATTTCCAAGATTAAAAAACATTAAATGTAGATGTATAAAGACAGATACAAAGGCATATTACATAGCTTTCTGATACCAAGCAACTCAATCGAAATATGTAAATATATGCTTTGAAGTGGCTTCAAAATACAGCATTTACCAATAATAAGAAAATGAATACTTTACTTTCAGCTCTGTTTGAGGGTAATTGGATTTAATTAGATGAATTTTAAACTTACAATTTTCTCCTCCTGCCCAGGCGGATTTCTTAAAAAGAAACAGAGAGGAGCGAAGAAAATGTCCACTACCCCGATGATGGTCATCAGCCAGGGGAAACCAATGCTTTCAGCTATGGATCCTCCAATAGATGGACCTGAAAGAGGGAAAGACATACAGTCAGACCAGGATTATTTGTATGCCTGACAGGAAACATAATAAATCAATGTTAGACAGTCAGTTGATAATTACTGATCTGCTTCTAAACCAGGGGTCTGCAACCCTGGTCCTCAAGAGCTACCTACTGACCTACACAGCTGATTTAAATGACTGAATAACTCTTCAGGATGCCATTAGAGTTGGCAAAGGCATGGCAACAAGTAGTCCATTTGATTCAGCTGTGTTTGAGCAGAGACACATCTAAAATCTGCAGGACAGTAGCTCTTGAGGTTCAGGGCTGGAGAAACCTGTCCTAAACTCTACTCAACCGGAAAGGAATTTGCTAACTTCTTCACTAAAAACACGAAAATCACAAAAGAGGCAATTGTTACAACACTTCAAAGTCCATGACCAAAGTTGTCTCCAATTAGAACTGATTTTCACAAAATATCACCAAATCGGCAACAAAAACTTGTAATAAAATCATACGTCACCTAAACTCTTCATCATGATATCTCAATATTTTAGCCAAAGCCTTCTTTATGAAAGCTCTGCGTGTCATAACATCTGTTTTAACTCAAGTCGTTACCACATTTTGTCAGGTGTTTTCGCACAGGCCCTAAAAATAACTGCAACTGCAGAACTACAAGCCCATCTCAAACCTCCACTTTATCAGTAAGATTTTTGAATAAGTTGTGTTTCAACACTTAAACACCTTGTAACACATGCAAATGTTATAATGCCCCCAAATGTAATAATCCCAAAAAGTAATAAAAATATGCAGCTTTTTATGTAATAATCCCACAAATACATTTCCTCACAAACAGCTAAGCAAGCAAGATATCTAAAGAAACAAAAAAAGATCCACTACACCTACCTAGAGGGCCTTGATAAATATAACCAGTGAAGGTAATGAGTCTCAAACCTCTTGAACAACCACGATTATTGCGCCTAATAAACCAGCTAAGAGGTAACGTTGTAGGAGTGTCAGTAGGCAACAACAACAATAAAACAACACACAACTTCAATTGTTCGTTGCATCATTACATTTGCAGGAAGTGTGTAATAGTTAATACATTTTGTGGGATAGTGCATGTTACGTCTTTAGTGGGCAGTGGCTATTACATATGTAATATAAATGTATTATGTTTGAGGGAATATTCTATGAAAATCTGTATATTTCCCATCACATTTGTGGTTTAATAGCTTTTGCTACTGTTATTATACTTGCAGGTATTACACACCTTCCCATCAATGAGCAGCTGCTTCAATGGTTTCCAGTCAGGCACACCACAGTACAGAGACCGGCCTTGTAAAGGTGCTCAATGACATCTGTATAAATGCTGACTATGGCTGAACACCAATGCTGGTGTTATTGGACCTTAGTGCAGCATTGATCGCTGCATTTTATTAGAGTCCCTGCAAAACTGGGTACTCTGGTACAGCACACGACTGGTTTAAATTCTGCTTGAAGGAGAAAACTTTTTCTGTGTTGGTAGGGAACTTTAAATCAGACACCAAAAAATTCACAACCCTAAGGTTCTATCTTAGTCTCTCCTGTTCAGTATCTACAGGGGTTGGACAATGAAACTGAAACACCTGGTTTTAGACCACGATAACTTATTAGTATGGTGTAGGGCCTCCTT
>JAUZNJ010034568.1:0-12652 GCA_034780135.1 Jordanella pulchra | reverse complement strand
GAAGGAAGGAAGGAAGGAAGGAAGGAAGGAAGGAAGGAAGGAAGGAAGGAAGGAAGGAAGGAAGGAAGGAAGGGTAATATGGTGATATATTAGTGAATAAATGGGGGTTTATAAGCAGTCAGAGGGCAAAACGAGTTGATGATGAATGAATTGAAGAGTAAACAAATCAATTAATTGGTGGATACATAAATGGGAAGCAAAACAATCGAAAACTGGGCAGAGGAAGATAGAAAAAGATAAAGAATCAGCTAATCCTCTTTCCCCTGACCCAGAGTTATAGCCATTCACTCAAACCTGTGTTAAAAGTGTAAAAATACTAATGATGTTTTGTTCTCTGTTTTCCTTTTTCAATCTAATCCTTATTTAGAAAATATGTCAACTCTGCACTCTACCAGACAGGGGTGGAACTTGAACAAAAGTGATCTTAGAACTTGCACTTGTTTTATAATCTGTAACAGGAACAAATAAAACTGCAAAAAATCAAACTGCATATGAATCTTTAAGTAAGGGCCTTACCTGAGTTTCAGTGACTCATCCAGTAGCATATCTGCGGAGTAGAACTCCACCGGCATGCTCAGTCTGCAGTAAACCATATCATTGTTGCTGTTCTGAGTACCAAATGTCTTATGAGTGACTTTAAGACATGGGGGGCTGTCCACTGTTCCATCAATTCTCGTAACCTAAGAGGACATGGACAAAAACATTAAAGAAATCCCAAAAAGAATCAGGATAAATAAAATTCCACCAGTCCAAATTATTAAGAGCATGTCTGTGGCCATTTTCCTAAAAAAAAGAATGCTTTAATTTAATAAGGGCGTTCTTCTCTACCTCAATATGCATGTGGTCCTGGGGTACATTGAAAAAGGTGGGCAAACGCTTGCTGAACCACATGGTTATCTCCCTGTTCATGTTTACAGCAAAGGGCTCGAAACCCTCCTGGAGACCACACATAGTGTAGTACTTAAAAGTGCTGGCATCCTTGCCGAGGTTCATCCGGCCGATTTGAGACATGCCGAGGCTGCACACCGGAATAAAACCTACACAAACATGAGGAATTAGTAGCTAATTAGTTTTAGTTTCATTCCATAATAATAATATGCATTTTCACATCTATATTTTAAAACTCTCATGTTAATTTCTTCATCCTTAACAATAATAGAGATGCTAAACATCTATTTATATAAATCAGTGAAAACAATGAACGAAATCCTCACCATCTCCTGTTTCAAAGTCTGCAAAGCAGAGCTCAGAACCCTTACTGGTGATCAGCAGCTCTCCATTCAGAGTGAAAATCATTGATTTGTCCTCCATGTTTATCATGCAACCAACCACATCTCCCTTCTTCCATGGATGCCCAAAGTAGCGGCTACCAATGTGCATCCGTCGACCCTTAAGAAATGAAAGCATCGTAGGGGAAAAAAACAAACAAAAAACATCTTAATAAAAACTAAGAAGTTTTGAATTTAATTGTAAACCATGTGCAGAGTGAACTGTTGTGTCAGTATAAAAGGCTAATGCTGTTTACCCTATATCCATCAAAGACATAGGCCTGGTCGTCAGTTCCCAGCTCCACATCAGGCCTGCAGCCAGGCCTGGCCCAACCGACTCTCATATCGCCTCCACTCAGGACCTCGAACTCAAAGTACCACTTTCCCGTCTTCACGGCATATGTTTGTTCCACACGGAAAAAGCGGATTGTTTCGATGCTCTGATTATCTAGTGCATGCACAGCTTTGGTCCAGAAAGAAAAGGGAAAAATACAACAGAAGAGCAAAGTAATTTATTAATGCAAAAAAGGATCTGCAAAGATACTATTAAAAATGTGCTTACACTAAAATAAAGAGTTAAAATAACTAGATTCTAATTTTAAAAAATAATAAAACACAATTTCTTCTTCACTGCATCGATAGTTAAAGCCATTCTGAGTTAGGGTTAGTACTACTATTAGCTTAATTTTCCTCATTTCACTACTTTCATTTTCTTATCTAAATTTTTGCAGGAAGTACAAATATGGCTACTATTCATTTTGTGTTGATTCATTGTCTTTGGAGATTGGAGATTATTGCTGGTTCAGTCCTGCCGTGCAGCTGAAACTCGCAGGACTCGAAGGAGAGCATTTTCTCTCCACAGTTACTCTATTCTTTCTTAGGATGAGGCATTGCTGCAAAGTCAAAAGCCCTTAAAGGTCAAGGTTTTGTGCTGTGCTCTGTGTGTGGTCTTTATGCCTCCCAGTCAGCTGACAGGTCCATACAACATGGTGTTTGAATCAAGTACCACCTTTAAAGATACTGACCAACAATTCCTACATCTTAAGCTATGGTTTCATGCAACAATGTTTGTTTATTTAAATGAAGTTAGCCTTTGCATTTCTTTCTATTCATTTGAGCTTATTCTTTTAGGACTATTTAGAGTATTTGATCAAAATCAGAATCTTACACTCCTGGTCTGGAGGGTCAATGTCATATCCATACCCAACCATAGTCCTAATGGCTTCTCTCAGACTGTCTCTGTTAGATTTCTTTGTGCGTTCATCCAGTAAAGCATATGGCACCAGGCGAGGATTACGTCTGCTTTTCAAATCCTTTTAAAAAGCCATTGAAAATAAGATTTAGAAACTTTGCATCAATATTTTAGGCCTTCTGTACAGCACTGTTGAAAGGTCATAATTTACCTGCTGAATGCCATAGGTCCATCCTTGTTTGATTCTGTCTTTGGCCCAAACATTATGTGCGTTTTCGGCCAGTTTATCAACTAGAACCTCTTGACCTGCAGTCAGTTTCACATCAGAGAGTTCCAGTGGCGCAGGCTTGTATCCATTAGACATCATGTAGCTAGAAAATTGATCAAAAATAAAAAAATATAGAAATTTGCTAGAACAAAACAAAAACTAATGATGGAAAATTTGTCAGCTGTTGTGACCATACTCTTTGGGTAATTTGATTTTCTTCAGATCCTCTTCAGCATGAACATTAACCTGGGATACATGACATCCTAGTGCCAACAAGGTCCTGTGGTAAATGAGAAAAATGGAACAACAATATAATGTTATACACTTTCAGATAAAACAACAAGATACTCTTTGATCTAAAAAGAGAAACATTAAAAGAGATTGGATATGTTTCTGACACTGATAGCTGACACTTGCTTTAGCTTTGGCTGTCTGAATAAACGGCAGATAGAAGTTCACTGTAAGAGGAAGTTAAGTTCCTTTAATGATCCAAGCCAAATGGTTTTACAGAAACAGGACTCAGTACTCAGCTTAAAAAGCATTTGGAGCCAATATGTCCAAAGAAATCAATGCTGGAACTGTACCAGGAGATGAATGTCATTACAAATGTTGCTTTAATCTTATTCTTAACCTTGTACTGCTCAGCATTACAGAGGGGACTGCTGCACCAGTTGTAGAAAGGAGCAATTGGAGTATTTAATGACCTACAACCCTCTACAAGTGGAACATTACCTAATAATCTTGGATGGCCAAACAAAACTATAGTGAATTACACAGACTGGATTATTTGGTTGCAACAATAAACAATTTTATCCTGCAGGACTATGCCAAATGGATGTGTAGCTACTTATTGTTGCAACAGAGCACACATAATATACTCCCGTTCACAGGGGCTCGTGTCTTGCAGCATTTAGATGCGTCTCTGATTCAACACAGCTGAATCAGAAATTATTGATTAGCAGGACTCTAAAGAACTTGCCTACATACTGAAGAGGAATTTATTCCTTTGATTTACCTAGGTGTCCTTTGATCACGGACACATCCAAAAGTTGCAGGACACTGGCTCTTGGGGACTGGAGTTTCATATATGAAGAGGACCCACTTATCTTTACAAACCATAACCATCTCTGTTTCAAACTATTTTTCCTACAGCAAACTGATCAATCCTTTCACAGAATCTTGCTTTAATAAAGGTCCCATATTATTCAAAATTCACTTTATAAACATTTTCTAATAGTCATATTAGTCCTGAAACTCAGAGGATGGGTTTTCTTGATGAAAATCTACCTGCTGAACCTAAAGCATTTTAAGTAGGACTGCTTCACAACATGGGTAGATTGATATTGACAGTCTGTTACAAAGCTTTAAAGGTAAGAGCTGAACACGACTTTACTGTGTCGAACTGCTTAGCCTGTAAACATATTAGCCATGAGACAGCTGTCCCTGCTGCCACACATCAGAGGTAAATAGTAAATGATGATGGTTTCGTTTTTCATTTATTTTCAAACAACTTCATATTTCAGTAAAAGAAAGTTTTGATTTGTAAATATGGTAAAACCTTTATCATTTTGTTATCTTTATAATTTTGGGAAGGTAACAGAGTAAAATTTCTTTTTTTGCTCGGGTTACCAGCTATCTTGAGGTTAGACATTGCTAAGGTATTCCATAGAAAACAGTCCCACTGCTGAACAATGAGCACTTATGTAGGTCATACCACTCACTGATCGCAAGGGTGGGAGTCTGAAGTTGCATTTCTCATCATTTCATCTAATTTCTTTTTGTTCCATTTTCTTCTTTTAGCCAGTTTGTTTGAGTGAAATAGTTTTTAGTCTTTTTATATAGTGATTAATGTTAGTCTGCTCAGTATTACCCAAGTTTAAGTTTATTCATTTGACCAGTTTATATGGGCCGAATGTATCATTTAGAAAACCCTTAGGTTTGCATTTTTGTAAGAAAATTCCAAATAATTAATAAACAAAAAACAAATCCATACTTTAATGTTTCGCTTGACATCTGCACGTTGTAGTTCTTCTCAGTTTCAGGCAGCTTGCTGAAATCCACAAGGCAAGGATGCTGCCTCTTGTTGTCGTCGCGAACCTGAGTAAAAAGAACACAGGAATCTCGGCTCAATGTTTCACTCTGCTCTGGTCTAAAAGCCTTCATCTTAGCTGCAAAAACACATTTTATAAGCATGTAGAGTGGATCTGCATTCAGAGATAGAAAGCCAGAATGAAGTCCAGTTTGGGTAATTGTTCCCAGAGGCATTAGTTTATGTTAGTCTACTTCAACTTTCTGAATTTTACAAATTGTAACCTCCCCAGGCAAGAGTGTTTAGTGTATTTCCTTTTCAATTAACTTTTTTACTGTCTGTAGGAGAGCTGATTAACGGAGATTTAATGTCATCATGACATTAATTAGGACTCTGCCAATGGCTCTCACTGATAATGCACACAACCACTGAATAAACCACAAATGCACTGAAATTCTAAAGGTAACAGCAATACCTGGCGAGACCCAGAATATAAATCTAATATCTAATTAAATTTGGTTAAATCTGTTTTTTTTAATCATACTGATGTGCTAAGAGGCATCTGACTTGGAATTTTTGCAATTTTAATTTGACCTCATTTAGTTTATTAAAGAAAGATTTTATACCAAGCAGCAGCTTGAGCCTCAATGTTGCCCTTAATCATTTCTTAGATCTTTCTCCTAGTCTTAATAAATGTGGACGTTACATTCTTGGAGGAAAAGGGACTCATTAATATTGGTTGAATGGGCTCTGCGGTAGCATCCTCAGAGGAGCATTGCCCTGTGATAACTACAACAGTATAAAAAGAGGCTAACTGTGTGATCAGATTTCTGATGGGTGTTTCTGCAGTGATGGGGGGGGGAGAGAGAGAGAGAGAGAGAGAGAGAGAGAGAGAGAGAGAGAGAGAGAGAGATGGAGAGATAAATAGAGAGAGCACTAGTGATGGTAAAACGATGGGAAGATAATGGCTGAGACCAGACTGACCAGACATTTAACACAGGTTCAATTGTTATGGTGTTTTTAAGATGTTTTTAACCCAAATAATGTCACCTGAAGCTCTTAAACATTTTTTGAAGCCTTTAATGACCAAATCTGTAGTTCATCCCCCATTTGAATTTAAAAAGACCCAAACAAATTATTCAATTGCAAATGCAGCAGAATGACTCCAAAGAAAAGGTGAGCCAAAAAGGCTACGTTCACACTGCAGCCTGAAGTGACCCAGATCCACTTTGGCGGACGATAATGCGGAGAGCAGTATTTCGCTTTGACTTTTTTTGAAAGAATGTGTCCAGCACTACCGTCCATGTTTGCTTCCATAAATACAGAGCATGCTTGCTACCTGTGACATCATTGCTTCCCCTACTGCGCATGCGGGACTCTCAAGTTGTATGAATGCAGTTCACACAGGAGATCACAGGAGATTTCAGAAAAAATATCTAAATTGAGCATTAAGGCCTGCAGCGTGAACATAGCCTAACCATCTATTCACCTGTAGGAGTGGTTTCAAACTCGGTTTTAAGGACCCACTGTAATGCATGTTTTAGAGGCATATCTGTGCCTCCACACACCTGAATTAAATCAGTGGGCGATTAGCAGGCCTCTCAACCTGTGGTGGCTGTAGAGGAGGAGGTGTAATCATTTAATGCAGGTTTGCTCGAGCAGTGACCCATCTACAGTGGGGAGAACAAGTATTTGATTCACTTACAAAATACTTATTTCACACTACAAAATGGAAATTAATTATTTAAAAATCATACATTGTATTTTTCTGGATTTTTGTTTTAGATTCCATCACTCACAGTTGAAGAGTACCTATGATAAAAATTACAATCTTCTACATGCTTTGCAAGTGGGAAAACCTGAAATATCAACAGTGTATCAAATACTTGTTCTCCCCACTGTACCTTCAAACTGCAGGCCTTAATGCTCAATTCTAATTATTTTTGTGAAATCCGATTGTTTTGCATGGATGTTCACATTTCCAACAACTTGTATGTGATCTCCCGTATGAACTGCATTCATAGAAATTAACTGTCCCACATGCGCAGTAGAGGACGTTATGACGTCACAAGTAGTGGGCGTGCTCTGTGTCTTACAGAAGTAAACATGGATGGTAGTGCTAGAGTGCATCTTGCAATCTTTCCTTTCTTTTCCAACTGGAATCAATGCATTAAAAACACAATATTTTCAAGAAGATCCAAAATAAAGGTTCCTCTCATGCTTCTGTGTCGTAAGATGAGGAATAGTGACCAGTGTTGATATTAATAAAATTCAGGTTAGATGGATCCGACCTGAACGTTCAGACGAAGGTCACATTTGAAAAGATCCAATATGCATCGGATTCAGGACCACATAGCCAAGTGGCCTGCGTCACATTTGAAAAAACTCAGATCTGTGTTGTTTGGACTGTCATGAAAAGATCAGATACAGATCACATATGGGCCAAAAAAAAAATTAAAAACATCGGATTTCGGTCTCTTCAGGCTGCAGTTTAAATAGCCTAGGACATGCAGGACAGTGGGTCCTGAGGACCATGTTTGAAACCACTGACCTATAGTAAATGGGTGCCAAACATCGTTTCATTGATCAGTTCAACAAAATCAAATAACTTTTAAAAGAGAACATCACAGTTTTTTCCCCTGTTTTTTCTAAAAATAGACTAGATTTAAAGGAGTGACATATTCGGTCTAAATAATAAACAATAAATGTATTTGCACCGCCATATAGATGTGCGAATTTACCAAAAATAATAATTTCTAAGACAAATGAGAGCAATTAAAATGCCATTAGTGTTTCTCATGGTGTGCACACTCCTTTTAATAGGTCAAGGTTTGTGACATACAACATTAGCCCATGGTAAATCATTTCCAGTATTTGCACCTTTTAAATCATATATATCCTTTACATGCAGATGATGTGTTTAAGTTGCATACGTGTGCACACTTTTAAACTAACACTCTTTTGTAACAACTTTTAGCTGAATTTCAGCATTGAGTCCATTTAAATTCAATCTGATTTTAAACAATAGAGAACCATATAAAGTTCAAATGTGGGTTAGCTGTCCTTAATGGTGGCTATTTTTCAGCCTTTAACTATGGTAGATTAAAATAGTAATTTTAACAAAAATATCCCACAGCTACCACCGCTGTATGTTGGGCATTAATATACAGAGAAATGTACTTAGTTTAAGGTAGTATAAACGGTACATGAAGAATTGTTTTGGAGCTGAAATTTACCAGATAATTGCCACATTAAAAGGTTGGAAAACTATCTTTATAGACCATGAATTAATAAAGACAGACAACCATTTGCACTAAAAACCCTGGGCCCAGAATGTCCACTAGTATTGAACAAAGGAACACCAGCTCCTTAGAAAGTTTGATTGTTTATTTTAATACACTAAAAAGATTTTAATGTAGGTATACAACCAGCAACCTAAAATGGCATTATTCTGTAGATATCATAGTAAAAATATTATGCTTGAAAATATCTTACTAGCTTTAAATCAGGAAATATCACAGTAGATTCCTAGTTTAGTTGTGTTTCGTTAAATGCTGAGCTGTTATGACACAGAATTTGATTTTTCAGAGACTATTTCTGTCTGAATGATAAGAAGCAGAGAACAAAGGATGCAGACCAGTTAAAACTGTTCAAACTTTAGCAGGAGAAAGCTCAAAAGTAAAGATATATAAATTAGATAAATAGAAAGATACATTTTAGTAGGCAAATGTCACTACTTTGTAAGAAAACAAAACAAAAAAACTCTCAGTATGTTTTAGAAAGGCTCCTCTGTGCTGACATTATAACCATAAGTGTATTTATTTTCTTAACTGAACAAAATAAACAAATTCTACTTCGATTTATCACATTAAACATAATCATTTTCTGCATCTGTATGCAATCAATTATGCAGAAATTATCTCCTAAATTTGAACAGCAGGTTTACCTTGCCGTAAGTCCAGCCAAGTTCAATTTTGTTCATTCCCCAAAGTTCATGGATGTTTTCTGCCAGCTTGTCACGGATATTCTCCAGATGAGGGGGAAGAACAATCTTCAGAAAGAGGGAGAGAAACTTATAGAAGCACTGCATCAAAGTATGGATCATTTCAGTAACTGTTTAAATCAGTTAATTGTTCCACAGTAAACAGGATAAAGTTATGCAATAAATTAATAATGAACTCACCTGGCTGGTATCAACTGGAGTGGGAATAAAGGAGGCCTGAGACAAGAACTGGGTTGTTCCCAGCAGATCACGAACCCCGTCGTGGTCCCTCTTGTACTCCTTCACAGGCTCAACACGCATCTTCTCCTTAGGAAGGAGAGCTTCGTAGCAAGGAGAGTAACCAGCTGGAGGTAGGAACTTGAAGTCTCCGTGGCGTCCTCCCAGTAGGAAACGAACTCTGAGGAGAAAGGTCAAAAAACACTTTATTGTGCTACAACACAAACTGCTTATTACATCTATCTTCTTCCTAATTTGTATTTGATCAAACTTTCTCTTGAAACAAATATGTATTTTATAAACCAAACTTTATAACAAATTCTGGATTGCTTGTTATTTCTTATTTAGAATATGATATTTTCCCAAATAAATGGTTTAAAAATATTTCGGCTTTACATATAAAGAACCCATAAAAAGGGAGCAGGGATTTAAGTTGATTAGAAGTATTTTGAAGAAAGCTAACAGCAAGAAGTAAATGTAGAAAAAAAATGTTTTTGCCTTAATGAAGACATTTTTCTAAATAGGACAGTGGGGTATCCATTTATGTAGCATAAAACAGAAAATAGAAAAAAAAAAAGCTTTCCCCTCAATCTCAGCCATGTAAGAACATGTAGAAGAGGTTAAGAAAAGAAAACAAGTGAGGAGAGCACATTTAACATCTTTAGATTTTTATTGGATGTTACTTAAAAAAGGGAGGCGAGAACCGAAAGTTGAGGAACAACAAAATAACACAGACCATAACAGGGTGACAACAGATCACTAAGGAAGCAACAAGCAGATCATAGAGACAACCACAGTGGTTTAAATGGGTGGAGAAGTTATAACTTTTTCTTCTATCCATTTTTGCTTCTGTTCAATTCCAAAGTACTTTATTAATTCCAAAGGGAAATTAAATAACTTAGTTATTAATTCAATAATTCATTGTTAAGGAAATAACCTGTGTGGTCTCCGAATTTACAAAGAGGCTTCTACAATCTGTGGATTATGAGTTCAATCAGAGCTCCTTTCGCAGCTGATTCTGGTCACTTCTGTTGCAGTCTTAGTTCTCAGCACTCGCTTTCCTGCATGTTGTAGACGTATCCCAGCTCCAGGGCAAATTATTTAAATGATAATATTCCCTCGTCAGCATGACATCAAGTGCTGCAGAAGCCTCGATAGTTGTGAACCAAAGCAAGACCTGAGTTGCTGTGAAACCCTATGAAATCCCCGGTTAGTGTGCCGGTTTGTTAAGTCTCCAATCTGCTGCTTTCACCCAACAGCGCTGGAGATTTTGATACTTTTGTGATTTGGACTGATGCCCAAATTTGGTGCTTCATAGCAGTTTACTATTGTGCAATTTTTGGCAAAGTGCTCCCCTGTCATGTGCTCAGTTTTACTTAGTTTAACACACTCAGTATTAAAATTGCCTAAAATCAGCGTTATATTCTCAAATAAAAGTTTTCCACTTTTATGAAAGGACACCAGTGGAGGCCTTTTGTGCAGGCAATGGTTTTAATGTTTGCTATCCAGTTTTATAATTCTTACTTGACCCCTGCAGAGAAGCTGACGACAGGGAAGAAGAATCCATCTGTGTTGAAGTCCTCGAACATGCCCTGCACAGGCTGCCCGTTGATCCTGAAAGACATGCTAGGAGCACCCAAATCGAGGCAGCAGCTGACCACATCATCTGAGTTCAGCAGGTGCTGGTTAATGGAGGCCACGGCCCTGGGGATTCGACCTGGGAGACAAAGTGGATCTCGGTTATAGCAGCAAAGTCACAGTACATGTAAAAGGGGAAGATAAGTGAGGAGAAGAGACGGGGCAGAGAGGTGGAGAGACAGGTGATGAATGCTTTAACAAGAGTTACATAAAATGGAGAAAAGATGAGAGTCATAATGGATCTTCCAGAGACTTTGGAAATAGAAAAAAAATGAAGATGCAGAGCCAATTTTCAGTCAACTGGAACGTTCAGTGACAGGGTTTGCATCATACTTAATGCCAGTAGCTTAATGACAGGCAGTGTGTTTGCAGCAGTTTATACGTCCTTTATCGGAAAAATAAACCTTCACGAGATAACTTGGATTTACATCATTGAACAGCTTTAATTAATTCCAAGTTATGTTAAATAAAAATTTAAATACAATTAGTTAAGCTCATATTTGGAGATCAGTCACCGGTTTCAATTTCAGTGTTTTTAAAGGTAGAAAAAAAAATTTCTACGATTTTTGTTTACAAACATGTTAAATACTTTTCATATCGCCAACCAGCCTGCTTCATGTAGACGTAATTAACCCTAAATCAAATAGATATGAACAACCTGACAACAGTATGTGTTAAAATGAGATATTTGGATTTCTTACGGACTTAAAGTCCAGCAGTTGAAGTGGATTCTCACCTGACCACAGATGAAGTCCATCAAAGCTGTAGGAGTACAGATCATCACCTACACCGTTTCCACCCCAGCCCTCCCCTCCACCAGGGTAAGGAGCGTAGCCTTTAGTATTTGCCCAGCCTACTCTCAGGGAGGTCGGTTCTCCGGTTACAAAATGGTCCACCTGGTCGATGACCAACTCATAGTACCACTTCTTATACTGAGCTGAACCTTCAGCGATGCCCAGGAAGATGTTGGGCCTCATACTGCAGTCAAAATATAAAAAGATAAGAAAAGCTGTATATTACGACCAAGCAGAATATTCTGATTAATTTCATCATCACAATAACAGAGTGTTTAATAATTATATCCCAGAAATGTTTGGGGTGCCATGATTCTAGGCTGGGGCTTGGATTAAATGTAAATAATTTTTAACTGATTAGTTAAACTAATAATCATTAACTGGAATATACAAACTACTGCATGACATTTACAGAAAGGTAAAACAAACAAGTACAAGTAGCGATGAAGTTAAAACTGTAGAAAAAAAATATACATTTTGGATTTAAGATCTAAAAACTGCATGAGTGTACCTATGCCCACACTAAAAATCCCCCCAAAAACAACACAACTTTAGCTTCAGCTGGTTCAAATTCAGGAAAAAAAAATCTATTTAGTACATTTTTTCATCTGAATTTTTTTTATTGAAAAAAAATGTCCACAAATTAATTGAATATATGAACCGTCACTTACAGCTCCAATGTTTAGGAATTATATATTAATTATATTGGAGGAAAATCTGCTGTGGAAATGACACACATCAGAAGTTAAAAAGAAGCTGTAAAAGAATATTTTTATATTAAACAAGGTCAAATGTGAATACAATACTGCTCACTTATACTGCCTTATTTGAGTTATTGTGCAGAAGTGTGCAGCGATACACACATGAGCAATACGATGCCTTCACTCTTATTTAGGAAAGAGTAATGGAAGTTATTCACAAAGTTAAATTTGGAGAACATACCAATGGTTTGTTCATTAAATCAGGGCTACGTACCGAGATAATAGAACTTCAGGCATTTTTCACCATGTTTGAAGCCAAAAAAATAGTTTTACCAGAAAACCGGCAAAAGCTGTTTGTGTTTACTTCAAAAGATCGAAATCATAGAAGAAGATTTACTATGAAGCACCAAGTTGCTTGGACAATTTCAAAACAGCTATGCGTTTCTGTTGTTCATGTAAAAAAGAAAAATAAATAAATAGCATTCCCAACTAAATTGAATTAAAGGTTGTACAAATGTTTATATATAGAAAATAATGTACAAA
>JAUZNJ010034567.1:0-12653 GCA_034780135.1 Jordanella pulchra | reverse complement strand
TCTATCTATCTATCTATCTATCTATCTATCTATCTATCTATCTATCTATCTATCTATCTATCTGTCTATCTGTCTATATGTGTATGTGTGTGTAAATATATATATTCTTCTTTTATTTCAGTCTTTTAATTTGTTGGCCACACCTCTCCACCTTCCTCTTGCATTTAAGGTTTGATTAACCTGACTTCCCATTTTGTTGCTTATTTTATTTTTTAAGCATTCTGCTTCTACGCCCACTTCTAACTCTTGCTGCGAGCACCGAAGAATCTGAAGCCTAAAGTAGTTGTTTACTCTGTCCCCTCTTGTAAATGGATTCCATTGTCTTTGTGCTGCCCCCTCTGTCTTCCATCTATCTGTCCCTAGAAATCGAATGACGAGGCAACAAGAGTGACTAAATAACATTGAGGCACAGGGTCCAGATGGTGTCACCCCAAAAGTCCTAAGGGCATGTGCAGAGCAGCTCTGTGTGATTCAGCAGCACCATTTCTAACCTTTGCCTAACCCAGGAAATTGTTCCGGTAAAGTGGCAGACGATATTAATGACAGAGCCAACACCAATACTGATTTAAAATCAGATGCTGTACACTTGTTAAATACAAGTCAAGTACCAAATAGATGGTTTGAGAGACAAAAGCAGGACTTCAAATATTTTGTAATGAATTGTTCATGTTATGCCTGGGACATTTAGACAGCATTGAGAGACATTCAAGTTTTTAGTAAAGACAAGTCCTTTAATGGTTGAGCAATTATTTACTGACACATTTTGTTCACTTTAAAACAGCCAGAGTTTGTTTCCCCCGCTGGTTAGTAAGTTTGCTTCAGACGCACACTAAATAGACTGAAGCTAATCTTTGACATGACCAAAACAAAGTGACCAAGACCCACCCAAGGTTATCTCACTCTGCTGTCAAACAGACTGTATATATATGACTCTATTTTTGTGTACCCATAGAAATCTGCTATGTTCTGATCCAACCACTTTAAACACATACCTTTTTGGATTTAACAAGTAACAGTAGCAGGGCCTGTAGTGAAAGTGAATGTTATCCTGAAGTCATTCTTGATCTTTTTCTTAGCAATACTGCTGCCAGCATGGTATGGCTCAGGGCATCAGAACATACTGTTTTCCTCAATTTGCAAAGCGCATTTGCTAAAGCTGTTTCAGAATTAGAATGTTGCAAAATCTGTGATAAACAAAAAAAATGATTTTGCAGCTGTACAAAATTATTGTGTAACAGCACTATTACGTAGAACAGAAGCAGTCAGGGCATCTATGATAGTTTCCCTCCATTTCCAGGTCTGTGCCTTGTTTATTCCTTGTCACTTTTATATAATAGAAGCTATGAGGATCACATTAATGGATTTGTATACAGGTTATCATTTGCATAAAGTACAATATAAATGTGAACCCACCAAATAAAAAACAAATAAAGTCGAGGTTTAAGCCAGACATGGATTAATTACATAGTGATTCATGTTATTGTAACTTCTGTATGGGTGTTCTACGTGTTCTATATTCCATCAAATACAGTATGGCAACGTAGAACCACTTTTATTAGTTATGCTTACCTTCTTTGTAACAAAAGAGGTGTTTAATGTTTTACACCTCTATATCTGACGATATGGCTGTGGATCAATTTACCACTCTTGTTTGCTGAGCTGTGTAAAAAGAAGAATAATGCCACAAAACAGCCATAAACATGTTTTTTTTTTTTCCCATTTTTTTCATTTTTCCATTGTCTTTGAAAAAACTGTATTAAATAGTGAGCCCTTTTCTGCTGGGTTCTTATTTTGCTTGATTTTTTTTACGATCTGCATTGTCTCCTTTGTTTATGACTTGCATTACCTTAAGTCTCTAAAGATAACTTAAGACTGTACAATGAGAGAGGAAAAAAAGGGAATAAAAAAGAAGAAATCACACATTTGTTTTTTGGCTTTTTTAACAATTCCTTTCTGGTAGTGTAGAACTCGGGATTGTTATCTGAGTGCCTAAGAGAAGCCCAACAGATTTGCCTTTAACATAGGGGAAAGAAGGATGAAAAGAATGCTTGAAAACACCCTACATATTTGCCTTTACACCTGAAAAAAGGAGAGAATTACAATAAACTAGAAATGCAAATACAACAATGTAAATGAAATGTACATTGTACCAGTTAATGCAAAATATGGTCAGTAACATCCACAGTTTTATACTTACAGTATCTATTCTGTTTTGTGCCTTTGTAAACAAGGTTTCTTTAAGAAGATGCTAAATAGCAGGAGTGAGGAGCCACAGACCTTCCCTTGAAGACCTAAAGCAGACACATACATCCTTCATACTGGTTTCCTTTATCTCGTTTGTGGTCTTCTCTGCAAAATTACGTAGTTAACTAAGCATTATGTAATGACTTCTTTTCAGTTTCTGATTGGACAATTCATTTTCTCAGAAGTATCAGAACAGATTTATTCTATTGTCTAAGTAAATACTCATTTCTAATTGGCTGCAGGATGTCTGTTAAATGGTGCTGCTGAATACCTATAAAACATCTATCTATAAAAAAGCCTGCTTTTTTTCAAATATTGCGCTGGCTTAAAGCAGTGCTGTGGTAACTAGTTTTGGCTACAGAGAAATAAGTTATGATTTTAATGGTAAAACAAAACAATAATAATGTGTTAAACATATGTTTTCTATTTCTTTCATAACTGACCATGGTATTGTAAATGTGGAAGAGTTCTCACCCAAAAAATATATGAACAATGAGACAACTGGAGACAAAGATTCAGGCCGAAGAATCGCCGGGGGTGTTTTATGCAATTTTCAACAAAGTCATTCCAAGAGACACAAGATGTCTTCACATCAGGGACCAACAACTCATAAAAACAACTCACCTACAATTTCATCATCACAGTTTTTTATACCCAACCACACTTAGCCCTGATTTCCTTTTTTGCTCTGCTTATGTGCCTAACAGCTCTTAAGCGTGTGTGTGCATGCCTGTAATTCATATTCCAACAGTATTCCCATGTCATGGGTGGTTCTGATCATTTTCAAGGGAAGGTTATCCCTGTCAAACCTGTGATTTAAATAAACACTCAACAAGCATAAAACACAATACAGAATTAAAGAAGATTTCCTGCTGACCTGAAAGGACTTCAACATCCTTTGGAACCTTTTTGGAATCAACAAGGCCTCTTCTTAGAATACCCCACTGTGTGGGCTCAAATCTACGTTTCAAGTCTACAACAGTTTTTCCAAACCACTTAGCAATCTGTCTGAACAGGTGCTTCTTTAGATAAAACTGATGGGTTTGTTTGAGGCCTAAGAATGGATTTTTTTTTTTTTTTTAAATCGAACTGTTTCCTAATCTCATACGATCCAACTATTTTGGTTAATAATGATCCAACTATTTTGGTTAAAAATAAAGCAAGATTTACTTCACTAAGGGTCTAAACCTTTCATATTCCACAGTATAAGCAGGATAATACAATTTGAGGTTTCCATTAAAAAGAATGAATGAACTTCATGGAGACAACTGGCTGACACTTGTTCACACATCTACATCATCCATTGATTTCTTATAATGGATACCTTATCTGGCATTATAGCTTACAATATCCCCTAACTAATTAAAGAAATAATTTCTGTCTACACGACAAACAACCAAATGCAAGTTGTTATTGTACTAGTAATACCTTTAGCTAATATTTACCAGCCCCTTTTTGAGCCCCCTTCTCACTGACATAATGTACCTGCTGTCTTTCAGCCTCTTGAATTTTTTTTTGTAATGTGTAACTTGTTCTCAGTTTTTTTTCCCCTCTGTCAATTTTAAGCCATATAAAGGGTCTATATCTTATGAGGATCAGTGTTTATCACACCACTTCTATGATTTCCTCTGATTGTTTGTCATAGCATATCCATTATATGTAAGCATAGCTGTTATTATGCCTTTGTGCTGCCTTCCTTGGTTTACAACTTAAATCTTGCAGCTGTGACAAATATGCTTAAACACAAGTAATTTGTTTGAATCTGTTATCTGTTAGACGACCACCTATGAAATGAGATAAAATGGCAACATTTCCTGTATATGGATTTATTTTTTCTTATGACCGCATCCCTCACTGTCTCTATCCTCAGCTCAGTCTCTCAGTTCCTGATAAGGGCCGTTCTGAATGATAGAACGGAAGGTTCTTTCTTACTGTTCCTGTTTTTCACAGAATAAATCTTTCACTTTCACCCTTATTATGAAGATTTAATAAGCAAGACAGAGTTTTATGACATTATTCATTTTGGTTCATGTGAAGCCCTTTATTTTCTCAATCAGCCCCACATGCTCCATTTTGATCCTTGTATTTCCCCTTTCCCAGTATCTTAGATTTTTTCTATTTTTTTCTTCTTTTTTCCTGCTACATTCATATCTCAGGCAGGGAATAACGGACTTCAAAATTGTAAAATCCAATGCTTTGATAGTTGGAGTTGGGTCATATACATTTTTATATGTTTATTGTTTCATGCCTATATGCAATGTATAGTATTTAGGATGTGATAAAATGTCCATCCTTTTAAATACCTAACATTAATACTATGTATCAGTCATGGCTGATAAGAACGGTCCAATTTTCCATATGGGGATTAAAGCGGCAATCCATGTTTTTTTTTATTTCTTTTCTTAAAAAAAATTATGAGTCACAATTCCTGAGTAGAAATTGAATAAGCTCGTAATGCTGTGTCTGGTGCTGTAAAGTATTTCCAAAGAACCTGAGTAATATTTGGATTAAGTTACAAACTACAAGCATCTAAGGTTTCGTTTACACTGGAGGCAAATGTGACCCAAATCCATTTTTTTACCCTAATGCAACTCATATACAACTTTTTCATGGCAGTCTGAATCATCTCACTTCCAAAAAATCCAAATTGTGCCAGATCCCATCTAAATCTGATTTATATATCCAATAGTTTTCAAAGTGTGTGCTGTCTCAACAATAATGTCATATTTCATCCAAATTTCCCGTTATCATCCAGGCTCTGACTACTCATTCATACATACTCCTCTTATCCCATTATGTTGGATATCACTGTAACAATGTAAAAAAACAAACAGATGCCAACATTAGCTATACTTTTGTAAACAGTGGGCTGCTGTTTAATATCTACATTGTTCTGCGCATGCGTGTTACATTGTTACTTTTGGACTGGAGACTAATGGTGGCTTTTATTGGTAGTTTTAAAAAGCATGCACAAAAATTGGACTTCAACAAAAGCTCGGAATTGCATCAAAACCTGCATTGTTAACATAGCCTAAGCTTCTTCTGTTCACCGTGTCTCTAAGCATAGAAAATAAATTTTTAAACACTAAAAGCTATATTTGTGAAAAAATCTAATAAAGAATAGAAAATGGTCCCCACTTTAAAAAGATCTTTTTGGATCCTGGTGTACATTGATGAGTTCTCTATTGGAATGGAACAATGGGTTCTTCCTTTGCTGACCTTCATATTCATATAAACTCCTGGTGGGGGAAAATCATGTATAAATATGGCCTTTCTATTTTGATGCATGAAAAAGGAAAGTTTCTTATTGGTCACAAAATAACCAATAAGAGAGTTGTTACATCAGAGGAGCAACTGTGAGTGGCTTAACTGGTTTTCAGTGTGCTTGCAGAAAGTAAAAAGAAAATGTCAATGCAAAAAAGGATTTGAAAATAGAAGTTGAAAAATAAAATGGAAATGGAATAAGGAATTCTCTTTTTAAATGTGTGATTAGGAAAGGTATTTGTAATTGAATTTATGAATGTATGTTTTTTTTCTCCATTTAGAAAAAAGATTTGAAAATAAATGAACAAATTCCATTATTTTATAATGCAATTATTACAAAATTACAAATCCTCTTAAAATGTAATTTAAAATGTGAAATTGGAAAATGCTTTTCAAATTGGATTTCAAATCGCCTGATTTAAATGATGCATTTGAAATGTCTGGTTTTCTTTTTCAGTGTCTCTCTAGGTCCTACATAGAAGTGTAGATAACACTAAAGCATAAATAAAGTGTAGATAAGTGTAGTGAAGATAAACTGTAGCTGTCTGATCAAGATTTCAAGCAGACATTTGAGGACTCTGTTACAGTAATGACAACTAAAGAAAAACATATAAATGTTTTTTTTCAGGATCCTCTTGGACAGTAGTCCAATAATCCTTAATATTTTCCTCATGTCATGGGAAGCCAGATTTGTTTTGAAGTTATAGCTACAGAATGAAAGGTAATTCTTATGTTAAACTCAAAGGTTTTCATATCACATCAAACATAGAAAGATCCAAAGAGATAAAGCAGTTCTCTGAAGAAAAGTCTGTAAGAAATCATAAACCTAAAATTATAACTTAGTATTTTAGAAATTAAAATATGCAGCCTGCAAAGCTGTACAAACAGGAGTTAAGATACTGTAGCCAAGTTACAGTTATGTTCTAAAATGTAATTAATGCTCTAAATATTTTCTATATAATCAGATTTTAGAGTTATAGTTAACTTAGCTTCAAAACTGATTATTTTTATGAGGATGAGCAGAGAACAGAAGGACAGGAGAGATGAAAGGTGAAACTGACAGATGGGACACCATATGATCTGGACAGGTGAGGAAGAGGCCATCAGTTAGTCAACACTCAGGCCACATTTTTTGTTTGCTTTGTTGTACTTTAAGCTGGTTTTTGGGTTTTAAAAGTGAACATGTTCCAGAAAATTTGAGATAACAGATAAAAATAATAGCAAGGCAGCACTGGTCAGCAGTTTTAAGTGTAGGATGTCATGTCTGTACTTATTTACCATGACTTAAAAATGGTCTGCACTCTTGTTTCTCTACATGCTAAAAAAGCCAGATGATGCTAGGGTCATAACTCATAAGATTGATGTCTTACTAGCAAACTGCAGAATCTGTCAAAAAAGCACAAAAATGATTTCCTATCTTTTATTCTAGTGGCTTAATTTCCAATCAAACAAGTATGAAAGTCCAAGCTTTAATTTGACCAAATATGGGTGGTGAGAGACAAAATTAAATCAAATCCATGTCATGTAATACTGGTTATTTTTCTTAACGTAAATAATGTTAAATAATTGTTGAATTAAAAAAGTTGATTTGACATTAACATAACTTAAGTCAATGTTTTATTTTTTTATTATTTCATTAAAATTAGAGCATCTGTGAAGTAGAATAAATACGGATAGCTTTCTTAAAGCTATCTTATAAAAAATATAATTATCTACAGGTGTGACCTGGGCAAAACCTTCCAGACTACGAAACACTTAAAGCACCTACTGTATATCTCTTTGTCTTACTCATGTGGACATAGATTATCCACAAAGTATTTAACATTATGTAATATATTTTTACCTGTTTTTCTTTCTTCAACCTCTTCTTTACAATTTATCTGTCCCTCCATGTCTTATTTGCCTGAGGCAAGGCTGTGGCCTAGTTTATCAGTGCAGATGGTTAGTTTGCATCATCTCTAACCCAAAAACAATTGTATTGTGAAAACAAAAAAAGCTAAAAACGACATACAGTATGCAGACAGCAACAACTCCATGGTGTGTAGGTACATGGCTGAATTTAAGTGTTGTGCAGGTACAGATACTTAGATGTTCTTACTGTATGTGCACCCTTATATGAGTATGAGTGTGAAGCACAAGGACATTTTCAAAAACAATCAAACACACACCCACACAGAAATACTCTGTTTTATACGCACTCTTGCATTTCTACCATTTAATCTCTTCGAGAACATATGAATTCTGCTCTTGAAGAAAGCACACCTCCCCCCTGAGTAAAGGGATGCTTATTTCTTTTGATACATGTTCCAGAACATTTTACAGAATGTTTAGTTAACAGCTATTAGTTAACTAGTTGATTACATAGGATTTTTTACACTTTCTTTTCTGACAACTGGAAACTACAAAGGAATCTATTTTTAACATTATTGAAAAGAAAACACTGAGAAAAAACTGACACAAGCATTAAAGTTTTTATTATTAGGTAAAAACAAAAACACATGAAAATTAAACAAACAGAAGTGCCTTGTTGAGCAATGCTATTTTTACATCCATGTAAAGAAATCATAATATTCCAAATGCCACAGTAAGCAGCTAATAAAAAATGTTCTCTTGCTCTTCTGTTCATATGTCAGATGTGTCAGTCAGTTTTCCATATAAGCAAAAGCACGCTGCAGTCCCATAGTTTGCTGTATTAAAAGCCATCCATCCGGGGCCACAAATAGTCTTTGCCATTTTCACGATTATTAACCATGACTCATTGCCTGGATTCACTGCGGACTCATTGCAACTAAAATAAATTAATAATCACTGGGAAATATGTATTGCACACTGTTATTACCTGACATGGGATGTTAGTGAGCTAAAATATTTGAACAAACAGGTAAATGAAAAAAAAATATATATTTAGGCTACTCATTGGAAAAAGGAAGTCCAAGCCTTCACTTAGCATGCAGCATCAAGCCTGATATTAAAACTGTTACAAAACACTAGTCACCAAATTTGAATTGTAAAAGGGAAATTATTTTGAAAAAACAATCTCTGTTGTAGTGCAATATAATGAAAAGAGAATCTTTTCTTTGGAGTAGAATGTAGAAAAATATTTTTGCAAATATAATAGTACATGCATTAACAAACAACAAATTTTGAGAAGCAGATAAAAAATACAGGGAAACAAAATAACACAATGAGACATAAACACTTAATTTGCAATTTAACAGCAATTGAAATTCAAGATAGTAATAAAATTTATTAAGTCAGAATCATTTAATAAAACAGTGGAAATCCATTGTACATTATAATAAAAAAATCTAATGTGTTTCATAATTATGATAAACAAAAATCTTTGTTCAACTTTCTAACTTGGCTGGGAATGCTGAGAACATGTAGGTTTCAGGGATGGCGTAGTCGGCATCGGCCTCTATGCCATGACAGTACATGGCCAAGTTGATTTGGGATATATTTGAGCTATTTTAATGTTATAATGATTTTCTTTTACATTTTTTATTTGAGCATGTTAAGTTCTGCAATAATTTTCTAAAAACCATCTTAGTGTGGCCCTAAGTGGTGGCTATTGCAGTTGGATTTGCATAATGGTTAATATGCTATACTCTGGTATAACCCTGTTTTCGGGTAATAATACAGCCCACTCAGACCCACACCTATGTAACAAGTTCTCCAGTACTCTGACACCTTTGAAGAACTAAGTTTGATAAGGCTCTGGCCCTCTAGGCTCCACAGAGCCTCCCTTAACCTCTAGTTTTGAGGTGAATGAATAATCCTTTAAAATCTGTTTGGGAGTAAATACGAGCAACCCATAGTTCACTCTTTATGTTTAAAAAAACTAGGCTTTGCTGGGCTGGGCTAAGCTAGCTGCCTCTTTCCTTGCCTCATCACACTCCAAACTTAGCCCCTGCCCTCACTGACTCAACCGTTGAAGGCATTTTTCAGAATTTTTCCAGGGGCAAGGTTATATTTTTTTCACATAGAGTGACTTACACCTCAGCTTTAAAGCCAAAGTTCAAAACTCAGTTAAAATAAAATGACAGTTGCTCTCAAGTTGTTCTGCTTTGTTGTCAGACTCAACTAATAAGGGCTTTCCATAAGGCCAGTAGCTGAAAAAAGAAACACAAATAGAGAGCCTCTACCAGTTTAATTATTTACCGTTTACATTTTTGACTCTGTCATTGCAAATTAATCGTCACACATGAACAGGGAGTTTAGGTCTGTTAGAGCACAAAGAGCTAAACAAGCAACACTAGAGTTTCTTTTGTTGGTTTTGTGACTTTTTTGTATCTAATTTTAACAAGAGGCTCAGAATTACCAGGAACATTGAACAACTTTGTTGTATCAAAATGTACATGCAATATTGTGCAGTCAAACAGGGTACATTCCCACACTCTATTGCTAGTTTTAGGCTACAATAAATACTTTTAGAATGATAACCCAGTTTTCTGAAAACTAATGCAACATGGCACAGAATGTGTTACTATTTTAGACCAAGGTGTCCTTAGCATAAGGAGAGACTGAAAGTGAGTCTTGGTTTCAGCAAGACAGATAGCCAGCTGAAAGAGATCACAAAAATTGGTAATTTTTTAGCTCTTTATTTTTTGAAAATAATACATACAGTATTCATTTGTGTTTGATTGTTTCAGAGAACTATGATGAATAAAGAAACAGAGGAAGTGCTGTGTTCTTAGTACACCTAAAGCAATCTCTGGATCTGACAGCAAACCTGTCCAGTTGATAGGCCTCACTATTATGCTGTAGTTCACAGACAATCATGTACTTTGGGAGAGAACAAATAAAAGCAAAGATAATGACTTGCAAGTCAAGTCATGTTAAAAAAATGTCAAATGAGGCTTTTAACACCCCATGAGAGCTTCTTTATGAACAATGTGAGAGAACAACATAATGTAAATATGTAGCTTGTGAAAGTTTATGAAAGAGTACTTTCTAGTGTAGTAATGCTGTTAAAAGACTGAGCCTTTTCCTAATTCAATCCTAACTTGAACAAGTAAGCATTTCTTGTAAATCTTCTTAGCATAGTGTAGATGGTCTCAGTTCTGCTCTGTACTTGTCTTTTTTGCAGTAGCTTAATAACAAAAGTTCCAAAAACGGTGTTCTTTGCCAACCCCGGAAAACCTTTTTCTACCTTTGTTTATATGTACTTTTTGTAGAAAAAACATGTCTTCATGTGTGCAAAGAAATACAAAGTATGGCTATAGTAAAATTAGAATGAAAGGATACTGAAAAAGTGCTGCATATTTAGGGGTAATTGCAGAGAACAGTTCTTTAAAACAACTTTCCTTACCTCTTCTGATCAAGAAGATATATGTAGGATTACATATCTAGTGTCACATGTATGAGTCCTATGTTCAGTTATGTTAGTTATGCTAAGCTACTAAAACACAATCCAGAAAGCTTTCTACCCAAAGTTTTTGAGCGATTCTAAATGCTAAAGTTTGGAACTCTGTAGCGTATGACTTTGCAAAAGGTTAGTAACCGCAGAACACTGCACAAATTAGAAATGAGTAGTTGGGAAAAAGTAGAAGAATAAATGTAATGTTTTGGTTCAAGAATATATTAAATTCTGTGTCTTTACTCTCTGCAACTGCTTTTTATTGACTACTCCTTGACATGTTGCCTTCAATATGATATAAGTGTGCTAATCAAGAAAATAATATTGCACATTATAAGGGTGAATGGGCAAAAACATTTTAAAGGCCAAATAGATTTGTTACCTAAAAAAGTCTAATGTGGCTCTGCCAGCGGTAAAACAAGGAGGAGGCAGATGAAGCTTGTAGAACTTTTATTCCTCTTCTCGGCAAGGCCAACACAGCAACAATAACACAGCTCTCGTATATCCGAACCAAACACACCCACTCTTCTTCTACTTCTCCTCCGCCTCTAATTGCTGCTCTCTACTGCCCCCACTCCCCAGGAAGGCTGGGCCTGTAACAAATTGCACCGATAAAAATCACATGAGATAAATGAATCGGCCTTTCATTCAATACATTTAAATATTGAAATGATCTAGTTTTTGATACATTAATGATGCACTGATGACATGATATTGCCATTTTCTAGTCCTTTTTTGTCGACCAAAACGTTAATACTGGTTATCAATGTAATAATTTCAAAGGCATCTGCATTAAATAGTTTTTATCAAAAACCCTCTGCCATTCAGTGGACTCTGATGCCGCTTGGTGACTGAAGATGAAAATGTTAATGATATATGCAGGGGAGCGATAGAGTGGATAGCAGCTGAAGTTACAGCTGCCTTTGCGTTGGGTTGCAGATTTTTGCTTCAATCCCCATAAGAATGGCTTTGGCTTATTTAAGATTCCTAAGGATCCAGACCTCTTTCAAAGTGGGTGAAGAAAGTCACATTAGATCTGAAGAAGTTGTGGCACTCCACAGTGTTTCTTTTGGGCTTGGAAAATTTTGAGAACGATTTGTTTTTTTTTAATTTTGGTCCCTCATTGAAAGACTTGCTTGATGTTCAGTAAAGCACTAAACTAAGCAACTGCTCCCCCTGGGGGAGAGTAAGAACATTAGCCAGTGTTTGATTGAGGCAGTCATAGATGGATTACTATTACCTGCTAATGTCACTCCCAGCACTCCTCTTCCATCTCCAAATCCGAGCTGAGATGTGGTAGAAGTATAGAAAATTTAAAAAAATATTCATGAAAGAACTGGAGGTTGATGTGGAGCTAAGATCGTAAATAGTTGCTGTTCCAGAAAATGATCCAAAGCTAATTGCTATTAGCTTTAGTACTACCACAGTCAGAGACTAACTTTGTGGTAATAATACGGCTCTGCATCCTATATTAGGTGAGTCATTTTGCAGTTTAAACATCAGGTTTAGAGAACTTACTGTTTTTTTTGTGAGGTGGTGGGGTTTCACATTGTTTTTGGACTGGAAACAGGCAGATCTGATAGCCCCTGCAGTGAAAGACAGGTGGGGTTGCTAGGTATACCTTTAAAAACGTAGCAGATGATTTTCTTATAACAGTGGTATAGGATGTATTTGGAAATCATGCTCATTAAAAGTATTATATATATATATACAGTTGTGGTCAAAAGATTACATACACTTGTAAAAAACATAATGTCATGGCTGTCTTGAGTTTCCAATAAGTTCT
>JAUZNJ010034565.1:0-12654 GCA_034780135.1 Jordanella pulchra | reverse complement strand
ATAGATAGATAGATAGATAGATAGATAGATAGATAGATAGATAGATAGATAGATAGATAGATAGATAGATAGTGGTTGTTATTGTAAAATTATGTGTTTTGCACTTTGAGTACGTTTGCAGCACTAAAACTTTCTTTTTCTTTTTTGGGTCAAGGCCTTTTTTACTTTTATATTCCTACCACTCTGTGCAGTAGCTTGGAAATAAAAAAAAAAACTCACACACATGAAAAGGTTTACCACATTTCATTTTTAAAAGTTTTTTACCATAATTAGGTTTATCCGTCATTGTTAAATAAGCAATAAATTACCATAAAGAAGGACCATAATGTATCTATTGTTTTACAGCTAATATATGTTAAAATGAATGGAAAGTGCATTTCTTACAGGGTATTACAATATAAGGGATTTATGGTATTTGTTTTTTCTACAATAGTTTACAGAAAAAAATGTTTTCAACAGTGAAACTTAAAGTTACTAAACCAATGGATAATTTTGTCTTGTTTTTAACAATGGTAACCACAGCTGGCAACCACAGCTGCTGGTATTTTAGCGTAAATTTGACATTATTGTTTTTGCAGTGTATACTCTAGGTTTTTATTTATACAAGACTTTTTGAACCTTTTATGTCATCATTTGGACCCATTAAATGAGATATTTTTGAGGTTTGTGACAACAGTGTGAGAAAAAAATTGTGAAAAACATCAAGTGTCTAAAAACTTTTGAAAGGTAAACTTTGATTTTTCATGTTACAACAGGTGACAGTTATAAACCATGATTAGCATGTCAGCAGATAAAACTGGCTGATTTAACAGAGTGCTTTTTAACATCAGCTGGCAGTTTGCCATTGTGCTCCACAACAATATTTACTTGTTTTATCCAATCAACTTTTTAAAATAGTCTCTCTCTGGTACTTTTCAAACCAAAAAAAGGTTCTGATGGTGAGCTAAAGAGTTTTCTTAGACGAGAAACTTTTTAACAATTTTTAAATTTCATTTGACTTAATGTAATTGTTGATGATGTAATATAAAAAATGAACAAATTAACATAATACATCAAAATTAACAAAGTATTCTAAAACCTAACCAAAGCAAAATAGTTGACATTATTGACATTTCTATTTTGTAAATTAAATAAGGATATGAAGTTGATAAACTATAGTGTAAAAAATCGAAAGAGTAAATAAAAATAAGAATCTTTTAAAAATGGGGAGAGGAAACTTCAAATAGTGATAAAAACTGTTGAAAAGGATCTTGATCTTTTACATTTTTGACTGCGCTGAAAAAGGTGTAGAATTGTGGATTAATTACAGTAATTTATAGATATGTACAACTCTATATGAAAAACATGTAATGTAAATATAACAGTGACTATAGATATGATACTTCTTTCTTTCCTATTTCCTTCCATCTTTTCTTTTCTTTTTGTCTGTAGCTCTATACATGCATCATCTAACTATGTATATTTCCGTGTGAAGCATCTCCATGTATCTCCAAGTTTATTGGGAAAATCTAATAAGTTTAGTATTCTTTTTCTTTAGTATTCTGCACAACTATGAGAATAAAAGCTTTATCTACATAATTCTGAAATTATGTTTACAACTTACAGAGACAATAAACAAGCAGGGTGGATGATGCTGAAGGAAGGGGAGGGCAAAAGTTAAATTTCTACGCTCCTTTTAGGTGTTTTTGTGTATGTTATTGTTTTATTCAGTAAACCACTTAAAAACACAAATCCAAATGAAATTTGAATGTGTAATTGACTTTGAATCTGTCTGTATGATTTGAGTGAACTGCTTCTTTAGTGCCATAACGGGCGTTATATAAATATGTTGACTGGAACGGAAAGCTGAGGACTAACTTTCTCTGGGTTGTTTAATTGTGTCAAGAAGTAGAAAACAGCTATTCAAAATAAAACATAATGACTTTAAAGATCATACATGCAGAGTTGAAAACTGAGTTTTTAAAGCCACAAATCTGGTTTAGATGCCGTCTTTGTACTCATCTGACACGGTAGCTCAAAGGCTTTCTGGAAGAACTGTAACATTCACGCGTGTTAGCATTCCGATACTGCATGTGTGCGCGGCTACCAGAGGGGGCATGCTGTTTTACATGGTCTTTAAAAAGTTTCTGTGGGATTAAATGAGGTTAGGTGCATACAACAGAGTGCTATTTCCCTCAGGCAGAAGAGGAACCCTCCCAGTATGTGCTCACGCTCCCCACTAGTCACGCAAGCCCTGTCAGACACTGGTTCACGCACACACTTACCAAAAAACCTTCTGCTTACGCAGGATGAGTCAATCCAAAACCTGATGGTAAACTGCATGATGTTTAACAGCTTTGGCAGGAATGTATGTGGCTTTTTGAGCTTTTCTGTTAGTTTATCTTTGTAGTATAATTTGTAATTTGATGATTTAGAGGCATATTTAGCTCATCCAGATTTGGTATTAGCAGCAGTTCGAACGACTTCTGGGATCAAAAGAACACAATCAACAAACGGTAACGAGAATAACAACTGCCAGGGTGTGTATGTGTGCATGTTATTGTTTATGTGTAAGGGACTAATGCAGGGAGGCTGCATGCTTGAGAAAAAGCTGCAGGGTACTGCTGGCTGAGCGATGGAAGAAACCTTTTAAAATAAGGCTTAACAGACGAATTTGGTTAAAACCCCTCATACAAAAAAAAATCAAAAAAGATCCACACATCCTCCAAACGTGCTTTTTCATGTGTGTGGTTTTTTTTTTTCGAAGTAGTACATAACACTCGCAGATTGCTGCAGCTGCAGTGCTTCACAATGATAATGAGACAACGGCCTATTCTTTCCATGTATATTCCAACCACTGGCATAGGCTAAAAAAAGGGTGAAAACTGCCCCAAACAAGCGGGGAGTACTTTTCAACCTGTCCCGACTTTGGTCACTGAACGCGCAGAACGTTCCAGTGTCTTTCTAGAGCTCACAGAACCAGTCAGACAAAAAGCAGGGGTCTGGATGAAGGTCATGAAAGGTCTTCTTTAAGTTTTGAATGTCCTTGGCTGCTAGTTGCAACTTCAGTGCCAGGTGTGGGTTTAGGCCCCTCTGAACCCAACAGTTGCATAAATGCTCTCAGATGGAAAAGGTTAGATGGGCAAGGGACAGATGAGCTGGTTGGTAACCACAGTTGTTCTAGAGTTTTAACAGGTCCAAGTCAGGCCTGAAGTCTCTGAGATCAAGTCCAGTAGAGCGATGATTTCCAGTGACGTGAAATAATAGTGTCACTCTGGATGCCTTCTATCTTCTAACCATATGTGAACATTTTTACAATCCTTTCTAATTTTCAGAACAAGCCATTCATCATGTAATGGTATTAGGTGCTGTGGATTATTTCTAAAAATGACAGGCCATGTATTCCACTAAGAAAATAAACTTAACTTCATTTTAAAAGGTATGAAATTATATTCAAATGGTCCATTTCTTTAGCCTTCAAAAAACTTCAGTCATTTATTTTTTTCAAATATAATGTTTTAGATAATTAAACTATTTAATATCACACAAATAATATTCTATCCTTGTTAAAACATGTCATGAAATATGGGATGTTCAGGCTCTCTGGCTACACACATATACTCTTCTTTTGACATGAAGTCCATTTCCAACATAATCTTCTCTGAAGCAATAGTGGTTGCCATGTTTGTAAAAATTAGAGAAAACTGTAAGAATAGTAAGGAAACATTCGGTAAGCAGCAATTATGCTTTTTTCTGGAGGATATGAGTTTAAAATCTTCCTCAGCGTCTGATCTCCATGTAATGGTTTTGTTAAACTTTTTTGTTCTAACTATAGTTTCAATTACACAGTAAAGTGTAACTAACTTTGTTTATTCGCTTGCTGATATAATGGCAGAGGAAACATAGTTTTCAATATGATTAATAAAAGAATTAAAACGCTACTGCCCTATGACAGAGAAGCATCTGTCCCTGGTGCCTCTAAATGATTTAAACTGGGCTAAAAAACAAAGGAAATCAAAAACACAGAAAGAGGTCATCAATAATCATCTATTACCATTTTTAAATATTAAAAGACCATGAAAAAAGTCTCTCTGTAGGCTTTTTTCTCAAGATATTTGACTAAGATTGGTAATTAACAAAGTGTGTTGACTGTTTACTGTGAAACATTTGGTGGTTTAAAACAAAGCTCTTTCAAAAATGCACAAAACCCAAATCTACATAAGAAATACGTTTTCCTCAACAAAACAACAAAAAACTAAAAAAAATAACACTAAAAAAACAGCAAGAAGGCATCAAATGTCTAAGTGGAACAATTTGATTTTGACTTATTTCACACTGTTCAAAGGATAACAAAAGACAGGGACATATCAAAACAGCATCAACATGCAAGTCTTTAGGACAGCCAACCTACCTGTTATGCTCAAAAAGGAGCAGGTAAAAGTAAATTCTTGTAATCCCACCCCCGCTCCCCATCAAATATCATTTTAAGTTAAACTAATTCAAGAAACTGTAAAAAGATGTAGCGTCTTTTCACATACTGTATATCTGGTTAGCAAAGATTAAACTGGGTAAGAATTACAACTTCCTGTCAACACTGTATCCTGTATATAAAGATCCATATGGGATGTTCAGAGACCACCAGATAATTAGTCTCTTATTATCTGTTTGTTGCACTCTTCTCTTCCATGGAATTCAGATTTTAAACTTTTTTATCATATAGTGCCAAAGATGAGCCTCACTTTAAGCTGCCTCTGATCTTAAACCATCACTAATTAGTCAAGTGACATAGAGATAAAAGCTTTCAACAGTGAAGCTAAGGTGGACCTTAAGAAAGCACTTAAGAGAAAACAAAACATCAGTTATTACAAGATTTAATTTCCCTTTAGGATAAATAAAGTATTTATGAATTGAATTAAATTGAAGAGTCTTTTTTAAAAGGCGAGTTTGTGTCACATCCAAACTGTTTCTGCTGACTCTTAACGCTGCCTTTCAAAGTTGCTCTACACTGGATGCTGTGAATGTGACATGGGGCAGAAAGCTGGGCATAAGGCAGTTTGTTTAATTCTCAGCAATAAAAGCAGGATTTTTTTTAACTCTTTCTTTGCTTTATGAAATAAAGTCTGATATGTTAATAAAAAGCAGATTTGGTTGCAACAGAGTCATCTTTGAAGTTAAGGGCATTTAATAAGTAGAGTTCCTATTTCCTATTGAATAAACAGAACACTTATAAAGAGACAAATCATTTGTTTTGTTTGTAGCTTTTCTATTCCAAGCATATTTTTATCTTGTTTTAAAAAATTTCACTGATTAAAATCATGCAAATCATTAATCTGTATCAACAACCTGTAGCAAAGCGGTGCTCCTTAGCTCCTTAGCAGTAGCTGTAAGAAAAGATTTCAAAAAACAGAAAAACAATACTCTCATACCAGTAAAGTCCATCTATGCTTTGATTATTCTTAGTCACTTAGGTCTCTTTGTACTGAAAAGATTCTGGGCCTTAAACAGTCACCTCCAGACTGATAGATGCTCTTTAAGGACTCATAAGTCTCATGTTTGCCATTTTTACTGTAGCTTTCTCTTCATGCCTTTCCACTAAATCTCACATCAGTATTTTCATCCCTCTACATGTCAAAGGAATATCGACCAAACTTTGATGCACTCGGCAGGGAAAGCATCATCAAACCCGTGTGAGCATGATTTCCCACTTCAACCCTTCCTCTTTCAATGTCTGTCACTGCTGGACCGATGCTGCCCTGAGCCGGTTAGTTCATCTAGAGGCTGCAGGAAGTGATTAACAGTAAAAGATCAAAGACTATGGACAGGATAAACATTCCTCCTCAGGACTTTACTCCTCCAGGGTATGCTGCACCACTTCCTCCTTTTACAGACTGACTGCACAATCCACCGCCACAGCACAGCGCACACATTGTCAGCACATGAGGAGCTGACCCACGCATGTGCGCATGGGTGCATGTGTTTTTGAGTGTGTATGGAAGATGGGACGATAGAGAGGAAGAAAGAGGGGCGGTGTGTTTATGTGTTGTGTGGGCATGTGCATGACCCCTAAGAGCCGAGGCAATAACCAGACTACATTTAAAGGCTTGAAAATGATTATGTTGTTATGTTGTGCAGACGCACTGATCAATTGAGGGGCTTAGCTTATGCTAATTTCCCACATGCTCTCAGTGAACCACAGCTGTTTTGCTAAAGGAGTGCTGTTGGGAGCTGATTATGTGACCCGGCCAGCTGCAGGTGGAGGAGCAAAGGCAGAAAAAGTGCAGGAAATTTGTTGCTAAAACCCTTAAACTATTGAAAGAGGATCCATAAAGGATTGAATCAAAGACTATGATAGCATAAGATTCTGTTTTAACGTGCACAAAGAAATATTGTTTACCTTTGACTCTAACCCTAAAAGTTTCAGATTCTTATCAACATAGGTTGCTGTGAAAGAGTATTTCTATTTAATGTTTTTGTGTGCTATCTTGGTCAAGTGCATCCAAAGTAAAGAACAAAGAAGCGAGATAAACTTTAAGAAGAGATTCTTGTGTTTGTTTTTTTATCGCAACTCTGTGATCCCAAATATGATTTACATCATTAACCTACAGACTCTATAAAACTGAGTGGCTTTAAAAGCACAAGACCGTCCTCTTTTTGGGCCAAACCTTTTCAGAATCAGAATCAGAATCAGAATCAGAATCAGAATAAGGTTTTGGAAGGAAACTCCTAAGAATTATTACTCAATGAATTATTTAATAAATGTTTAATTTTTATTACATTGCATTAATTAATAACACTTATTAGAATAATCTGTAAGACACTAATCATTAAGAAACACATGAACAATCATCTGATTGTTTCCACTAGCAGAGCTGAGTATAGTCTTAACTAGAAAAGCACTCGGAGCCAAGCAGCACATTCCCCCAACATTTTGTGACCTCCACCTTCACACCAGACCCAGATCATTACCAAGATTTAATAATTTGTCAAAGTTATAACACGCCCTTTCTTTGAAAATTTGAACAAAATCCACCTGACACTTTTCAAGTCATTTTGAAAACAGACAAACAGACACACAAACAAACAAACAAACAAACAAACAAACACCAATGAAAACATAACCTCCTTGCCTGTGGTAATGATGTGTGGCATTTAGGAATCTTCTGGTTAAATATTGACCCAGTATTTTTACTATGCATATTACCCAACCAACAGGTTTTGAGGAATGTCACCATGACAATATTTTTGTGCTGATATAACAGACAAGCCCTCCTAGTGACGTGAGTGAGACGAGCATACCTATTAATACACACACTGTGACGAAGATAAAAACAAACTGGTGTAACTGAATTGATGATGAATTGAATACCATTTTTACAGTTCCCAATTACTGTTTCATTAGACTAAGTTCATTTAAGGTGTATGTTTAAAGGATGTTTACTTCTTTATTCAGTTTATGCACTTCAACTGCATTTTTAGTTTCCTTTGAATAAAAATAAAAAAGCATGACTTAGTTTGCATTTTAAAGACAATCTTTAAAATTATAATTAAAAAGCATTTTAAGCTTTTGACAAAAAATTTGTTCAAACCAGTTTGGTTCTGGTCCATTCAAATGAGGAAATTTTCTGTACAACTGGCAGTTTGAGAGTGGCTGTAACTTAAAATGAGTATCTAAGCCATGGATAAAGAGGTATTAGTGATTGAAGAACTTGTACATGGTAACATACAGTACATACAGGTGACGGAGCTTCTTCACTTGGTGAAGAACTGTAGAACAATGTCATAGACTGTTTCCAGAACAATGCCATACATTGTTCTAAGCTGTCTTCCAATGGTGCAGGTTGAGCTGCAGAAAAAAAACATGAAAATGCAAAATTTTTACAGTACTGTAACACAAGACTATATTATTCTTTCACTAGAGCATACTCTGCCACACAACATTTGAGCTACAGTTATA
Organism: Jordanella pulchra; assembly: GCA_034780135.1. Lineage (NCBI taxonomy): Eukaryota > Metazoa > Chordata > Actinopteri > Cyprinodontiformes > Cyprinodontidae > Jordanella > Jordanella pulchra. The sequence continues at coordinate 4,721 of JAUZNJ010034565.1, read as the reverse complement.
GTAAAATGTAAGTCTTCATGTAAAACATTATAAGGTCATGTCCCAATGCAAATCTATTCTATGACTATAACGGTGCGCGGTAAATTAGATAATGCTCATTAACTCTAGATTACAGAGTGTCCACCAGCCCCCATGACCAAATGCCTGAATAACTGAACTGACAGTGTTTCTCCCCACATTTGGCTGCACCCTTTGACTATCCTCAGCCATTTTTAGACCATGATTTACTACATGATCCACAAGTGTTGGATCTATGTGACTGATCTCTTCTTCGACTTCTTCACCGGTTTTGTCCTCTGACCCCAGTCCTCACTCCTCTTTCAGGAGGCTGACCTCCAATGTATTTGAGTTTTGTAGATACATTAGGAACCTAATGCAGATACTGTGTCCTGGTTTATACATACTTTAAAGTGGGGCTTCATGTGATTCAGCTGTGAGTGACTGTGAAGAATAGGCCTGTCATTGGTTACAGCTAGTCATTCACAAACCTCTTTTCATTAGTGTAAAAGAAAGCTCACCTGAGATAAGTTATTTATGGACATTTTCATGGAACTAAACTAAAACATTCTTAAAATTAATGTAAAAAATGTTTGATACATGTTTTTAATTTTATGTACACTGAAGGATGCAATGGAGAGAATAATATTTGTTGTAAGAAAAATGGCCATTCAGCCTTTGCAAGTATAGTTGATTTTGACAAACATGATAAAACGAGGTTAATAGTGATCAAGCAAGCCAAAAGTGATCATTTTAAAGTAATTAGAATTTAATTAATTGCTTCATGTCCAAAAGTATATCAACATGAAAAGAACAGAAAACTGCCACTAGGTTGTGCCCAAGCAACTCAATATTGTGGAGGTTGCACTAACTGTTGTATAAGATTTTATTTTTTTGTGAGAAATGCACCAAAACGATTAAGACAAACCTTAATATAGTAAGTGAGTAACACAGCACCACTTTCAGCACATTTTCCTTAGTGTATTAATCAGGGCGTGAATTCCACTCTTAAAGAGTGAGCTGATCAACGCCATTTTGGTAGAGCATTACTGGGCTAATCAACCCTCTGCAGCATTCCTTCTAAAATCTATTTATTTTTAAAGTGCCAAATCACAACACATATAATATTGAAGCATATTACAGTTAGTTGAATCCAGTCTTACAGAGATAGTGGTCAATATTTTTATTATTCAAAGGAAACTAAAGAGATTACATCAAGTCATTTACTTGGCAGAATTTATTTTTCCGGGATTAGCATGTCACAACATGTTACAACATGGACACTCAATGCATTGTACCATTGAATTTACAGCAATTCCTCATATCAAAAACCCACTTAGACACAGTGGAGAGGAAAACTCCTTTTTAATAGGAAGAAACCTCCAACAGAATCAGACTCAATGCCTCAGCCAAGCCCAACTACAGGTTTGGAAAGACAGAGGCAGATACACAAAGTAAACATAGAAGCCCTAATACAAAACTTTTAAATCAGGAGAATATAATGATAGACTAGCTTGATGGATCACTTTGTCAAGGAGGGAACACATGTAAGCAAAAGAGTTCTAAGAGGATTTTTAAGTCAGAAGGACATACAGTTAGGGGTTATGTTTTTATCTTTGGTGGTTCATATTTAAAGGTGCTAATGTGAGCAGTCAACAGGAGGTCTGCAACTATTAAATATATTTTTGTGTGATTCATTTTAACGTGGTCTTATTAAATTTAGAGCAAGTATTTGTGAAGGATAAAGTAACGCAATACTCCATTGCAACCCTTTATATGATTTATGTTTATCATAAAGGACCCAGTCAGTTTTAGTAGCCTTTCCACCTTAAATGAAATCCTTTTTTAAATAAAATCTTCTTTTTTTCATATTAACTTGATGTGCTTTGTCTGATATTCTAATATGCTTGATGGCCTCAAGTATATTGGCATGAAAAGATAAGCAAAACTAGGAGAAGCTTGTCAGAGTAAAGGTAGATGCTACATATCTTTTTTAACTATATTGTGGAGAGTGGGGCAACAACATCAGAGCAAATCATTTAAACAAGCTAATAAAGAAGGCAGTATGTGTTCTAAAAACTCCCCGGGAATCTCTGGAGATTATTTCACAAAGGATAATTATTCATAAAGTCATAAATACTCATAAACAGTTTTGACAGAACAAGTTTTTAAGGAGTGTAAACACTTTTGTAATGTGCTGTATTATAAAAGCAGGTATTTAAGATAGAAGAAATGAAATTCAAAAGTGAAATAAAAACGCATGTTTTGACCCCTTGCTGGTCTTTAGAAGCTCCAGCCTTAGGGTCAGTGGTTTTGAGTGGTTTTGTTCCATACTGACTTAAACAACCAGTGGCCAATATGTGAAGAGTCCAAAAGTGGGTTATAAATAGAGAGGCCTCTGGAAGTGCGGCTTGCTCTCACTGTTTCTCTTGGCAGACTAAGGTCTACGAACATTACCCTCAGTTCTCTTCATTTTCAAAGATTTAGTTTTGATATGGAGTTAGAGCCCACAGGCTACATGTCCATTTCACTATGTTGACTAAAGGAAATCAGGTGTTACATTGGTGTTATTTGGTTTGTTTTCTCTTTGTGAACAAACAAAAAACAAGAGGTTAGTCTTTATTTCACATATTGGCGACAAATGAGTCTCATTTTGCATGATAACTTTAGAAAGGAACATATGGCTAGTGAAAGACCCACATTTGGCCTCTTTGCCTGCCATTAAAAAACATTTAATCTGATAGAATCATTTGTCTTTGTGTCTGGAGTCGGCAAGTCCAAGGCCAGCTTCCAGCATCTAATTGGTCCAAAGGATCTTTGACATCATGAAGAAGTTAAAGGTCAGTCTGGGCCAACCTTGCAGATTCTTTGGTGCCGAGTTTTGTTTGAGAGTTGCCAGGTGTGAAAAGCTTTTCTTGTTTTTCTTGGGCCCATGTGAACATCTGTGCAACTCTAAATAGCCAGTGGACTGAATCAGTCCTGCAGATGAACAGAAAGCAGCTTTTAGGTGCAGAGACCAACAGGGAATACAACTCCTTGATGTTAAGTTTCAGTAATATATATGAAGCCATACTGGATATTATGCATGCTTCCTTTGTTTCCTTATTTGCTGCCTTAGCTAGGATTCAAACCTGGGTCCTCCATATTCACGTCAACAGCTGCTCTCCTTTATAAAACCCCAAAACATATGAAGATTCATAAACTTGCATGTGTCACACTAAGTAGACACAAAGAACTAATGTATTTTTTATTAAACTCCTTTAGGTAGCCTGAAATGAGGCTGGTATGAGCAATCCTGTCATGAAAAGGATTGTGGGGAACCATTTAGCTCCGATGCAGGGATTGAAACATTAGGAGGTCCCTATGCTGAGAGAACTATGGATGGGAAGCATTTTGCTTACTCAGACAGTACTTATCATAACACTTAGCTTTAAGAGACATTATGTTGGGTCTGCAGGTGGCGTAGTGGTTGGCGCGCATTTCCCATGTACAGAGGCCTTAGTCCTCGACACGGGCGACCCAGGTTGAAATCCAGCTTGTGGTCCTTTCCTGCATGTCTCTCCTTCTCTCTCATACCTCCTTTCCTGTCGGCCTACTGTCTGAAAAGACAAGTGAAAATATGTTTAAAATAGCAGACTGACACTTCACTAGTTCAGTGCCAATGCATCTATAAGCCTGTAGTCTATCTTCCTGCATTTACTTCCAGCCAGAACTTCCCGAACTGTTCAGCAGATGTGACGTCTTATGCATACATGTTAAATATTCAAAAGGTTTTTTGTGGATACTCAGAAGCGTCCAGCATCTGATTCCACTAAGACACCAATGCCAACTCCAGGTAAGGCGAAAAAAGTAATAAAAAACCCCCCTGACAATTACAAGCGTAAACAACAAGAACAAGCAGAAGAGTGCTGCAGTTTTGTGTTTTGGCCACAGTTGGCAGTATCATTAGAAAATTACATAATGCCTCTTTAAGTGTCCTACCCAAATTGCACTATTTGGAAGGAGCTATCAACTTGAACACTAATCCATGGGGAAATCAACTATAACTTGAAAACTTTTTAAAACAGAGATTATCTGGCCAAAGGGTATTGGTGGTGCTCTGGGGAAGAGACACACAGGTAGAAGCCAAAGAAACAATTGTGTAGCTTTGAATTCAACCAATTTAGAAAATATGAAATGCAAAAGTTCTGTAAAAGAAACTGATTATTGATCTCTTTAAACATAAGGGACTAATCTTCAAAAGGTTTGTGTGTGTTAAAACATTATGCAAATGTGTTTGTATGTGATTTGTGTTTGATTTTAGCAGACACCGTGTGCAAACCTTTTTGTGTGTGCCTCATAAGTATGCAGGACCTATTCTAAGAACAGTGTAATGCATGGGTGAGTAATAAGCAAATGTAAACATTTACCACATGTAAAGAGATTTCCCAAATTGGAAAATCAATTGAGGCCGCAGATTTTTAGTCTTTTTTAATACTTTTCAAAGCAATGTGTAAGCTACCGTGGAAATATATCTATGCACATTGTTGCACAAGGGATGCATTGGTACAATGCCAGACAATAAAGAAGGACGATGTGCACACTTGGAAATATCTGGAGGGCCAGAAATAACAATAGAATATACTAAAGAAAAAAATGTCTGTGCAGATGGTCATAAATAAATGTAACAAGATGGCAAAACAATTTTAACACAGTTAAATTAAGCATAGAGAACAAATTCATTT
>JAUZNJ010034564.1:0-12654 GCA_034780135.1 Jordanella pulchra | reverse complement strand
GAAACGCAGCTGGAGATAGGCACCAGCAACACTCCCGACCCCATTAGGGACAAGGGTGTAAAGAAAATGGATGGATAGTATTAGTAAAATATAGATAATTTAAACAGTGATTGGAATAAACCCATTTCTCTTTTCCTAGGCCCTAACTTTTGCTGCCCATCTTTGGGTTTTGTAACAACTTTGCCAAAGGTTAGGAACATAGCCATTATTGTGGGATAGGCATGAGTCTATTATACGTAGAAATCAAGGTTCAGCGTTATATTACTAAAAATAAACAGAAACAGGCAGAATGGATGGATTTAATGTAAAACCAGTTAAAAAATGTCAATGTTGTTAAGAAATTCTTGATAAGACTATGCAGACATCTAAGAATAAAAATGTCTAAATCTGAATCTACATCTGAAGATGTTATGTTATTTAGACAGTCCAGTGTGGAAGATGTGTTTGAATGCACCACACAGGCACAGCTGTTGGAAGATTTCTTCTTGTCAGAGGAACCCGTCCAATGTTGGGCCAGCCACTGATGGAAAAATAAAGACTCAGCTTCATACAGAAAAAAAAACAGATGCTGGAAAAAAGTTGGAATCTCACAACGTACACTGTTAGACGTTTCTATTATTACAAGAAGTAGGTGGCCGAGGGATGGGAACACCATGTACAATCCTCAAAACACAAAACTAAGAAGTGAAAACAAAAAAATAAAACTTGCAAATACAAAGATTAAACTAATACATGAGTACAATTTTTTTCAGCCTACACAGACAAAATTCTGCAATCACATAAAATAGAGAAGAGCAAACTGGTAACACCTTGAAAACAAAAGCAAAGCAAGAAACATAAATAAATAAAACATAAATAAATGCTAACACAAAAACGCACAAATCATATGCAAAGGAAAACAAATGCTGCAAGTAGCAAAAACTAGTTCTGCGATAAGTTGTCATGATCTGGGGTCCCCTGCCTCTTTTGTGTTGTTGTCCCTGCGTGCCTTGTTCTCCCTTCCTCCACCAGGTGGCACCAGGTCCTGGATGTTGTGCGGTGCGGCGTTGGCTGCTCAGCTATTTCCCATCAATCCTCATTAGTTAGTGCATAAGAAGAGTTTCCTGCCAGTTCATCGGAGCCTAGTGTTTTGCCAGTAATGGTATCACAAAGCCTCCTGAGCGTGTCTCTGTGTATTCTCCTCGTTGCATAGAACTTACCTATACTTCTGTTTCCCTGTTGCCTTCAGGTGATCCTCCATGCTTCTCGGATCCACCAGTCAGACCCTGGCTGTTTCCCTGTTTCCTGAGATCCTCCTTGTGATGCCGTGGAGATTACCCACTGGTTGCCCGAGCTCCAAGACTCTACGCCTCCGTTACCTCAGATCCTCTCCTGGTTCCCACGACTGGCAGCCTGAACACTCTTCTGTGTCACCAACTAATCAGAGCTGACCTGTCCACTCCCCCACCGCACTTCTCCATAGCTCTGGCTCACAAAAGAGACTCAACCCCCCGGCCGACATATACTCCCCTCCAAGACTCAGAACAATCTTCAAACAGTAAGCAAACTAGCGCAGTCAGTTCAGTTCTCCCGATTCCCACGTTCCACGAACTTACCGCTCTGCTTCCTCCTTCAGTGATTGCTGCTTGCTGTGCCAGCCGGTTCTCTTTGGACTCTTTGTTGGGGCAGTCCTGTCTGCCCCTAGTGAATTTAATAAATCTCTTTAAACCGATTACTCTCTCCTGTCGTGGTGTTCTGCATGTGGGCTAAACATATCAAACCCATCATGACATAAGCCATGTATTTTTATAGAGTACTCTAGAAAAAAAAGGACAATCTCGCAGCTCCCTCAGTTTTTCTTAGGTACATAATTAGCTCTGTCAAAGGACCTTCAGTCCATTCCTTGGGTAGTTCAGACCATCAAAGAAACTAGAAATTGGTATCTGTCAGGAAAAATCTGATTGGTGCGTTTGTGCTACTTTTATCCCAGTTCTTAAAAGGAAGTCAGATTTTGCTAAAATTAGCATTGACAGGTCAAAGTTTTACAAAGAAGCTGAAGATCAGACATCAGCGACAGAATCTGACCACTGCATCAATACTTTAATTTTGACTGAACACTGAATATGAGTCTCTTTTTTGAATTGATGTCAGGTTAAAATGCAATGTTGTAATAAGGCTGAATTATGTGCCAAAAAAGAAACGAGAGACGCTCATGTATTCTTTAAAAGTCAAGATTTGTGTCTTTAACAGCAAATAACTTAAAGATATTGCTTTACAAAACCCCCGTAGAGAGCGCACTAAAACTTAACATATACAAAAGAAAAATAATTGGCTGAGTCTTCATGTTCAGGCTGTCCTCAGCAGTTTCAGTAAGAGCTGTGGTCGTCCACTGAGGTTTACCTTCATTATCCAGCAGACTGTCTAACAATCAACGCACAGGTAGCACAGTTCACTGCTTAATTTACCCCTGATGTTTACCTTTGCAGGCTCAGCCACCATCCCCGAATCGTCTACTGTCTCCCACAATGCCTTTTTTTCTCTTCCAGGCTTTGTGTAATCGGCATCATCCCAAAGACGATCAATAGTGCTTCAAAATTACAGTGGTGCGTTGGGCTCTATTTCCAGGTGTTGAGCCGGTTTGCTAGGCATGAGATTTACCAAGAGCCAGGGGCGACATGGGGATGGATATCTGTCTGAATGAAAGCCTAAAGCCTCTTTCTAACTTTGACCGCGATTTATGGTTCGGACAGGTCAACAAATACATTTTTGTTGCATTAAAAGAGGCTCCAGACCCTTGCATTTCTTTGTTTTTCTTCATAGACTTCCAGAAACCAAAAGTTTCTCCTTAAAAAGCGATAAAAAAGTAGTGCTTAGTGACTATAGTGAGGGACTGAGGAGGATATTTTTTCTCATTGGCATTTACAGATCAGCTTCAACCAAGCTAAAATAAAAGGAGACAGACCTCCTACAAAATATGGATACCAGAAAGATGCAAATGTTCTCAACAATGTATTTATTATTCTGAATATTCTCAGAAACAAAGGGATTCAGAAAACAGGGGTGTGTGGAAGTGAACTGCTCCCTTCATTTCAGTTGTCAAAAAAAAGGAAACAAATAAAATGAAAAGAGGAAAGTGAGGCAGAGAGAAAGAGAGAGGAAAGAAAATGAACAGAGAGAGACTGAGATAGAGGGGAAAAGACCTAGGCCTTGTTTCTTCTACTTCTTTCAAGCAATGGCATCCTGTGTTCTTGGATGTTTCGTTGCCATGGCAACTGTAACTTGGTGACCTCGTTATTTCTGCCTAATCCCGCTCTGAAATTATGGTTGCTCCACCCTTTTGCCTGGCTGCCCTGATAACATAATCATTGCAAATGAGGCAGGGACATGGAGAAGAAGAGAGGAAGAAGATGAGTAAAAAAATAATCAACATTTTTGTTGTAAAATCATTCTACTTCTATGAGATCGATGTAAAGTATATAAAGACTAATAAGATGGTAGCTGTTGCCCTCTAACAGCTCATGACAAAGGGTTAGTAGTTAAGGTATATACTTAGCAAAATGTTCTTATGAGAAGTCAATAAACTCCATCGATTTCAGATTGATTATGAGTTCATTGCTCTAAAAACTGAACCAGCCGAACAACAGGAAAAGACAAACTTTGAACCTTTGAAATGACACCTTTGTACCCCAAACATGTACCTATCAGCCCTAAAGTGCCTAAATTATTGATGTTGATGTTTGATTAGATCTATTATTGAGCAGAGCAGAAGATGTACTCTGAAAAATGTATGCTTTTTTTCCTTTTAGAGATAAACACAACCTAATAAATCCTCAGTCATGCCTTACTTAATAATTTACAAAATTTGCATATCATTATTGGTGTATCTCATTAGACCTACTGCAGACCAGGACACACTGATATATTCAAAAATTTTATTAGCTGGGTATTTTGTTGCATAAATTAACATGGCTAATGAAGAATGAGGACTGCTTTAAAATGATTCAAAGAAAGAACTCATTTAAAAAAAACATAGGAGGGAAAACGGCCCTGTGCTTACAAAGACTAGGGTCTCTAACAGCTGAAGTGTTTTAATGCAGTTCAGTAGCTGTGACTAAGGATATATTCAATTCACTTATTACATGCTGACTGCTGTACGGTATAAAATGTATTAATGATTAGATTAAACTGGTTTTCCTTAAAAAAAACAAAAAACTTTTTCTTTGTTTTTAAAGATTTTGTAAAAATGTGACATCACTGCATCCAATATTTATTACAAACCCCTATATGGTATAAGAATTACTTAGTAATGGGAACTGGGGGCTTTTCAAATCTTTAAAAAAAGATTTAAAAAGTCTTAAATTACTTGGTTTGTAGAATAGAATAAAAATATCTTTATTATTCCAAAGAGGGTAAAACTGGACCTGAAGGTGGTAAAAAACATGTAGACAGAAGAAACCAGATTTACACATACATTTTTATAAAATATGAATAAAAGTCTAAATAAAAGTAATGTAATGCAGAGAGGAAAAGAAGTAATTGCAGTAAAAACAAACAGTGCAGTTTTTGATAGATGATGAGGTATCTTTCGGTAAAAATATAATTTTCAAATTAAATAGAAGAAAGATAGCTCCAATATTTAACTGAAAAGACAAAACAAGACCTTGCAAAAAACGCCCCAACATGCATGACGATACAAACAAAAACTCTCAGAGATCATTCTAAAAACTGTCAAATGGATATTATCATCTGAGAATGATTTTTGATCAGATTAATAACCTCTGGCACCAGTAGCATGTTTTCAGACACTTATTCAAATTGCAACGTTTTCTTTGTTTTTAAGATTTGGTTTCAGTTTTATGAGTCACTGCTATTCTCCAGTGTGTCCATGTGTCTCATTATCAGTTTTTGTGCAAAACAGAAAAGAAGTTTTGAGGGCACTATAGAGAAGTTTATTTAGTCACACATTGGAGACTTCAGACATTTTTTACCCCAACACCAACCCCAATTTTTCTGAACCAAAACTCAGGAAGTAAATGGAAACCAGATGTATGGCTGGATTGGAAGCCGCTGAGCCGACAATGTCTGCAGAGAAACCAGAGGCTTAGAAGAAAATCTGAGACTGTGATCATTTTAGACTGGTTGCTTGATACGAGGCAGCATCCTTAAAGTCAGCAGAAGAAAACAGACAGGAAGAGAAAAATCAAGGCATATGGACAGATGTGTACAGTAGACAGAGGAAGAAGTGTGTAGATAATCCGCCCTCAGAGAGATGACTGCTTGACTCACGAGAGGCTTATCTGGGTTGGATCCTGTTGCTTCTATGAAAACTCTCTGTTTGGTCACATTGTTCATTCTGTGTATCGTAAAAACCACATGCACGCATAAATGTAACCTCCCACCTCCAATGACCTCAATTTGACTGCTAGTCTTACATCTGCCAACTATGACGCCATCAGACCTTCTAGCTGTTAGAAAAAAGAATGTTCATAAATACAGCCTAACAAATATAACTTATCCAACTTTAAGCTAAAGTTCACAGAACAGCAACAAAACCAGTGAAATACATAAAACAAATTATAATAAAAGTAAAATAATCCTAGGCTGTCAAGTTTTGGCAGTTTCAGTCACATCAATGTAAGTTTAAAAATATATACCTAACATATGTATGCATAATATTAATATTAAATTTAGGTTTAATAAAGTACTTTGCAAAGTACTAATGATCACCCCTAAAAGTGGGTGTCTGTTCCAGCTTTAATAGGGGGCCACCAAATATCTGTTTTAGTTATGTCTGTATAAGCAAAATTGCCATAAAAGTAGGTTTAGAAGAGACTCGAATATGCCAGTGACCCACCCATCAGATCCAGAGACATTTCTGTGGAAAATGTGATATAAATTCCCCCTGGCATGTCTTACCGGATGTCTCTTTTCATTTAATATGCTAAAAAATGTTTTTGAAACCCTTCTGGTTACGTATCTGAGCCTCCTCGTTTGATTCTTTACACTTCATTTAAGGCAGAGCACCAACAACATCGGAAAGAAATCAAAGTAGTGTCTATACTGTTGGTAAAGTGGTTGGTTTTTAATGTTTTAAACTAAACAGAAAAATCCCCATTTGACCGTAATCAAAGCTGGTAGTCTCTTACGACATGTCTCCACCTGCATACACCATTTAGATATAAAAACATTCATCTTTCTTGCTGGTTTTTAAAGCCTTACCTATAATTTCTAAAGGGAGTTTGGTGTAGACTTTGACTGGACCATTTATAAAGATATGCTTTGATCCAAAGACTGCAAAACCAGTTCACTGTAGGTCTGTTGGTTCTCCTGCTGGATTGTGAACCTCTACCTCAGCCTTAGGTCTTTCCCAGCCTCAGGTGTCTTTTCGGGATTGCCTTGTATTTAGCTTGATTTAGCATCTCACCAACATCTAACATCGTACCTATCCAGAGCACCTTATAACATGCATTTTCTGTGGCTTGAAGCAAACCTTGAGTACAAGTTTATATGCTTCCCTTTAAGATCTGCTTTAATCTTGCCAGTATTCCATGAAAGCCAGATTTATGAAGGCATGAATGACAGTTGTAGAGTTGTAGACTCTCACACCTTGACTGTGGATCTTCCAGAGTTACCTTGGGCCTTTTGGCTAATTATCGGATTAATGATCTCCTGTCAGCTTAGGTGAATGGCCATGTCTTGGCAGGTTTGCAGTTGTGCCATACTCTCTGTTCTAAACTATGCACCACACAGCGCTTCTTTATCTGTTCAAAGGCTGAAATATGGCATTAGAAATTAACTCTGCTTCCAGTATTTCTCATTAGGACACTGTTTCATCTCCAACAAACCTCCGGGGCCTTAATAGAACAGCTGCATTCATGCAAGGATTACATGATTTAAATGTTTCATTTTTTGGGCTAAAACTAGTATCATCTTGAATTTACACCAAACATGTTTTTTGTCTAAAGCTTACTAAAGTGCACAAAAGTGATTTCCTGAGATAGTAATCAATACATTTATATATAACACAAAATATTTCAGTTCTTTAAAGGGACTTAAACCATAGTTTACAAAGTTCTATGCCTGCAGTTTACTCTGCTTACATACAAAGTCACACTGAATAAATGATGGCACCCTATTGGATTATTCTACATTATTTCTGTGTTCTGAAATATGTTTTGGTCAATTTTCTTTCAACTTATGCTTTGGTATTTATCTGCAAAACAAGAGCACTTGACTAGAGGAATGATGCAATGTGTAAAGAAGGAAGTAATTTTCCCAGTGGAGGTGTGGAAAGAAAGAGAAAAAGTCCAAGATCAAGTGTGAAAAAGTGCATAAAATATCAGATGCCAAGAGGGATAAGACATGAGCAGTGCTCAGAATACAAATGAATCTTGGTGTTCACTGAAGCACCTAGATCCTACCAAGCTGTGGATGCAGGAGTAAGTATTGTCAGCAGATGGCGACTGCAAATAGTAATGTTTACATTTGCTTATTTTTTAAGGCTTAAAATAGACTAGAAAAAACTAGGTATATTTCTGTATTTCAACATAATATATGTTATTTTTTTTTTTATTTTTTTTTTTAGATATTTTACATTACGGGCCCCCTTTAAGGGATACATGGTATAAAACTAAGTGGAGTGCTGCAGCCTGAAGACCACCCAACTCACATCACTTATGGTCTGGTTAATTTAAACCATTCTGCTCAGTTATTGCAGAACAGAAAAAGACCTTCATACTTCTGTAAAATTAAAAAAAGAAAAAAAAATCATGTCAAAAATCCATTGTTTCCATTGCTTGTTTTTATATACAAGTAACGAAAAACGGTAACTTGGACGATAAAGAGTAAGTACAAAGATCTATTTAACATTGGGATAGGGAATCTGTTGTTTTATTTAGTATTTATGCATTAGTTTTTGTGAGTATTGATCATGTAGAGGTTTAAATGCAACTGGAACTTTAAAAAATATGTACAATAATGTAATTCCAAGAGTAGTCTTGGGGCACCGTGCTACTTTACTTTTACTGGAGTTCTAGTATAATGATGTATTTCTGCTCTCACTGGAAACACAGTTTATTTTAAATTCAGACCTCTTTTGTTTTGTTCTAATGTCAATTTTGTTCTCCATAGGCTGATTAACTATTGTAGGTATGACTTTTAAAAGCTTAGAAAATATTTAGAAACATCTGGAATAACACAATTTCTTCCAAAAGAAAAGATTATTTGCAAGATAGTTATATTTTAAACATTAATGTTACTCTTTAAAATATAATTTCCAGATCAAGTATATAATTTTTCATGTATATCTGTAGCATTTTTAACCAATACTTTTTTACTTTTACTGGTGTATTCTGGCAACTCTACTGCTATCAAAGTACTTGTTGGTCCTCTTACTTGAGTACACAGTTCGAATCACGTCTACAGATGCGATTCGGTGAGTCATACGCACCTATTAACTTTAATGTCAGCCTGAATTCATCCCTTTTGAGTGTTCTGGTTGTCATCTCTTTAACTAAGTGTGGGCATAGCCATTTAGCCTGTAAATTTTGGAAAAATATAAAACACTTAAAAGAATGCAAAAACGAGTTTTCATTAAGAATGTTACAAGTCAGCATCACACGAGAACTACAGCTACAGTTCCTGGAATCAAGGGTTAAAATGTGTGACAAAGAAATGATTGTTGTTTCGCAGTAGGAGCTAAAAAAAATATAATAAAAGAAGTCAGTGTTGAAGATGATACCCTGAGGCCCAGGGCCCCTGACTCTGGAGCTGCTCGTGACATATGATTTCAGAGTGGGGGGGGAGAAGAGAGAAAGGAGGGACTATGTGCATTTTTGCATGAATATTTGGTGTGATTTTCTGAAATGTAGCTTAAAAAAAATCTTCATCATTAGTATTATGACAACAGAAAATAGAATAATAAAGGAAAAAAGATAATATTGTAATATATAAGTAAAATACAAAAATAATATATGTATATATATATATATATATATATATATATATACACACAACATATGTACACGTGTGTGTGTGTTTGTGTGTGTGTGTAACTATCAACTAAAGGCAATTAGAGTGGAGTTAAACAATATTTTATGTTATAAAACAGTCAATAATATATAATTTCACACAGCTGCAGGTAACATTAAAACTGATGATGATATAATGTAGATGATGATAATATGTAAAAAGATACGAACAGCACTTTTTAAAGCATTTGGCAATAATTGATAACAAAGTATCAATGATTTACCAGAAGTATTCTTTTCCATTCATAGATAATTCACAAAAAAGTTTTTTGCGTTATTTATTATGCAGTATGATATCAATATTCCCAGACTTTTCATACAAATAATATCCAAAAAAATAAAATGTTAGTTATGTCACAAAGTGTTCAGATCTGTCCATTAAGTATCACTGAAAGTTTTAAATTCAAGACACAGTAGAAAACCAGCCGAGCTTAAAGCCACATTTATGAGCAGTAAAACTGATGATGCTCAGAGTTCTTAAAACGAACTGCAGAACTTGTTAAAAACAGATTTTCCAAACTGTTGCCTTCCTGGTGTTATAACACACATGACCGTCACCTGTCGGAAAAGGCTGTGAGTTCTTTAAAAAAAAAAACAAAACAAAAAAAAACTGCCGCTGAACGTTTGTTGAGGTTTTGGGAGAAAATGTGGGCAAACCAAGAAGCTGCTGTCAGTCTGTCTTATCAGCGACAGTGACATCCCTGACAAGCAGGACCAACTTGTCTTCACACGGCATAAATCAAACATATCTGTTGTTTTTTTTTGTGTGTGTGTGTGTGTGTGACCAGTGCAATTTAGATTTTCAGCCACATAGCTGCTTCTGTTTCAGCTCTTCTTTAATGTTTTTATTTCAATTTAAAGAATAGTTGGAGCAGTTTTTTTTTTTTTTTTTATGGGCCCATCATTTATTCATTGCCATGGATTTGCCAAGCAGAGGTTCACCTCTCCCTGAGCAGACGTTGAGATGCATCTACCATTGCCTTGATCTTAAGACACACTGGACCTGATGTTGAAAAATAAATTTTCCATCCACGCCGACCCTGTGCACTGAGTTATAGGCTCGCGGGGGCATTTAATTAAACCAAAAACTTATCACTCACGTTTTAATTATCCTGCCTTCCACCTCATGTTCACTTATGACTTAGTGCCATCTAGAGGCAAGCTGGGTGGAAATAGGATACTGTTTTAATAAGGGAAGGCAACATTTCTCTTTAGTTGGCAAACCTTATTGTTAACCCTGTTTTTACAAAAACTACGCTGAGTATTTTTTAGATTGATAAAACTGATAAACACCCTTTATCTTAATTTTATTTTCATCACTACTTTGCTCTTTTCATTCCGGGTCACTTTCTGCTTAACTTTTGGCATTTTAACATCTAACTAATATTGGGTGCAAAGGTGTAGCTACAGCAAAGTCCATATTTCGGCTTAATGAACCCAATATAAAGGAAACCATGAGAGATTTTATCAAAAAATCAAGTGCTGCCACATTTTTGTTTTAGAATTAATATTACACAGCTTTGGGTATGCTAGCTAAACCAAAAAAACATCTTGTCTTCTGCTTTTCTTCTTTACTGCATTGGACTTTATACTTGGATGTTCATACACACTTTATTGTGA
Organism: Jordanella pulchra; assembly: GCA_034780135.1. NCBI lineage: Eukaryota > Metazoa > Chordata > Actinopteri > Cyprinodontiformes > Cyprinodontidae > Jordanella > Jordanella pulchra. Next base: position 2,026 of record JAUZNJ010034564.1, on the reverse strand, counting down.
GTCTCCAGACAAGCTTTAGCTTTCTTCAGCTCTTAATATCTTTAGGAGTGCTCATTTAAATTAGAGTAAAAGTCAGCAGTGAAAAAAAACCTATTATGTAACTTTAACGGTTCATTTCCATTAAGCATTAATGCAATATGAGGTTTAGACATAGATAGGTGAAATAAAAGAACAGGAAGTTTGTTTTTTTTTTAATTAAGGTTTGCAGCATTAGTACAATTTGATCTTTAAAATTGACTCAATAAGCGCTGATCAAGAGAAAATTTTCCGCAACTAGATATTGTTAGGATGTTACCTATCTATAATTTACTGTTTTTTTCATAACTGTTTTAATAATTTCACATAAGATTTTAATTACAACAGTTACCTTATCAGAATAAAACCAATCAGATAAATAGGTCACTGAACACAGACAGAGCTTATTGCTGCCCCAAACCACTCTTCCCCTTATTTTTTGTTTTCAGGAGGGTGGAGGATATTAAAATGCAGTTGTCCTTTTACCTCTCTATTCCCACATTTTATTAGTTAGTGGTTTGGGATCTTGGTTGAGTTCCCAGTGGGCTGCGCTTCTAATCTACAAAATAAAAAAAACATCTGCAGAAAAAGGCGTGTCTACTCATCCATTCTCCAAATTGTACAAAAAAAGGATTTTTTCTTTAAAATGTAAAATATCACAAGTAAACACAAGCAATACTGGTAACCCTTGAGTCCAACTAGACATTTACATGGACATTTTTGTGATGTGCTTTTTGGACTTTCTTACTTTTAAGGTGTCAAACAGTGCATGATATAGACTGTTCATAGTGTAATGGAAATTTATAAGACAGGGAAATCTGCTACTTTCACGCAGATAGGACTGAAAACACACAGGAGAAAACATTTAGCAGATTAGTGCAATTTACTGCTATTGTTCAGTTAGGTGGCGGCTGTTTTCTTTTCAGTCACAACCAAAACAGGTGCCATCATGTGATTATTTTTCTGATGAGGCCTTCCTTAGAACATTAAGGACATTTGATATTATTTTGTAATTGTGTCTTTAAATTCATAATTGCTGCAGACTGCATAGATAAGTGAAATGATTTTTGGATTCACCATTGATTGAGACCAGCAGTGGTCAAAAAAGTGCAGAGAATTTGTCTAATTTGAAGAGTTTAAATATACTACATATAAACCAAAGAACTAAGTGTTACCATCTTGCAAAATACACTTTGCAAGTTGCGCATTTGTTCTAAGCAACCCATCAGTCCCAGTCAGGGTCCCTTTGTCTCATATTTGCTAACCAGGTTAGAAATTCCTCAGATTGCTTAAGATAGGCAGTGTGGATGGAAACATTTTAAGGACTTTATTATTTTATTAAACAATCAACAATAAACAAGAAATTTTGCAACAGACTCATGATTAGATGCACACATTAAATCATTTTTTTGTGAGAAAAAACATCTGTAAATATAGTAGGCATTCCTTATTGGAAGAAGGGGTGAATTTATTTCCAATGTCCAACACCTATGTTTTGTAAATCTAGAATAGTAGCAGGTTGTTTTCTCTTTTCTTGCCGCCCACTTTCAGCAGGTGGTTTTTTTTCCAACACATTTTTTTTTAGGATTGACTCTGCTCTTTGTTAGGAAATAAAAAAAAACTACTTATGTTTCTAAAGAATTCTCAGATTCAGTACTTACCTGAGAGCAACACACTGTTGGATTTATAATTTGGGAAATTTATGAAATTTACAATGAAAAACTGACATAAATATCACAATTTCAGCTTTATTCTTAATCATGATGAATTCATATATATGTATCACTATCTCAAAGTCATGCTATAACACTTCAGTATAAAACTAAAACATATTTGTTTATTACCATTAGGATTATTGATATTCTAGTGTTATTGTATCATTTTATAAACACATAAATCATATCAGTACAGTTACAAGAGTGATCCCATCTCTGAACCAGAGGCGGATCTAGGGGGTGGCTACTTGGGCTACAGCCCCGAATGTTTCCCCAAGAGCCCCGGATCTTGCTTC
>JAUZNJ010034563.1:0-12654 GCA_034780135.1 Jordanella pulchra | reverse complement strand
TTTTTCTTAAATTTATTTGGTGTAAATCATTGATATCATACTCAAAAAAAGTTGGTAAACTTAAAATAAAGGATTTTAAATCAAGCTAAAAAAAAAATAAAAAGGCTTTTAAAACAACCTAACAACCACAACAAAAACCCTACGGTTTTATATTTTACTGAGTTATTTTTAAATACCAAATTAAAATTTTATGACCGATACATGTATTTGTAGTGAGTATTCTTAATATCCTATTCAAACTAGCACATACATTGTAAATAAAGGTTTTTAAAAGCCTTTAAAAAAATCTTATTCGTTCCTAAGTCGTCAGTATCGGACGCTTAGGGAGCGGTACAGCATTCAATGAGGGTTCCCTCATTGAATGCTGTACCGCTTGCCGTCAATATGTGACGCCGAGGGTACCTGCCCAAGCGTCAATATGTGACGAGTTGGGAGTGAGAATGTGTTGAAATATCACGCCAAGTTTTAGGTTGGGAGCGAACAGGAATAGGGTCAAGCGCAGAAAGGAGGGCGCAGAAATAGAGTGGAGAGCGAGCAGAGGGAGCCGAGAGCAGAGGGAGCCGAGCGCGCAGTTTGTCAGTATTGAGCGAGCGTATGTGAGATTCGTATGCACAAAATAGATCTCTGCACTCAACCTCTTGGCACAAATATCACGCCATAATATGGCACAAATATTACGCCATAATAAACTTGTGAATGCGCTCTCGATTTTAAAAACTAATATTTTTACCTCCAGATACTTTGAATTCACTGATGTTCAGATATTAATAGCTATTTTAAGTAAACTTCAAAAGCGCGGTTACTATTTTGCTTTGATGTAGTTTAACCTCATGGTTTAAGCCGTTTCTGTTTTTATACATATAAAATCATTAAAAAATCATACGATTCCGACAGTTTTAAGAAAGCTTGATTACCATGGAAGTCCATCTCCTCACCACGTTCCTCCATTTGTCTATTCGTTTACTCCCAACACTTTGTCCTTAAGGTTTTTATACAATCACAACAGAAACCTTCCTCCCATTTAACTCCTCCAGAGACATCATTGTGACTCTGATTCCTTACGGAAGAGAGACGGCTTTTGCTAACGAGCTAAGCTAACCTCAGGAGCGTCTGATGCTCCGCGCAGGAAACTAATGTAAACAACGCAGAATAATTTTTCATATGCGATGTCAAAAAGCGCTCTGCTTTATAAACCATGGAACATAGAATAATAGAATAGTCGTCATCACACGGAAATGTCAAACTGGGTAAACAAACATAAAAAAACAAAACAAACAACAACAAAAAACGCCAGCTCTAGCTGCAAGTAGAAAATCACTTCCGCTGGTGAGGTCTTTGTCCTTCAAAATAAAAGCTTTATCAGAACGACATAAGCCTGTCTGATCAAGCTTGAGAAAATGACTGAAGAAAATTATAGTCTGAACAGATTTGAAGATTGCTGTATGTAATTATTTCAAAGCAATGTGATCCAGTTCAAACAGAGTTGATAATAAATCAGGGAAATACAAGTTATTAAACCTGTGAAGTTACTCTTAACATTTCTGAGGCTCAGCAGCAATTTACGTCTGAGGAAAAAAACGTATTTTCAAAATACCAAGAGAAAGGAGCTTAAATGTTTTTTTTTGTCTTCCTTAATATATAACACAGAATGATTCGCTTCAATGCATTACAAAATTTTCTATGAGAATCTTCAATAAGAATCCCAAAGTAGCATAGTTTACATTCTGAGCACATAAGATGTCCAGACTGAATGTAAGCAGTTATTGCTGTGTAAGGATGGGTTTCAGGACTAAAATACCTCAAAAACTTCGTTTTTCTATATTTAATCTTAATGATCTAACTTTAATCCCTTTCCAAAAGCAAACAGAAACATTTTACAGTCTCTCCAAACATCATGTTTGGGATGCAGGAATGACCAGGTTTGCTTTATAATTGGAATTATGATGCCATCTGGAGGTCAAAGAACTATAAGAAGTCTGTCATTGTGACATGGGATGTTTGTCATAACAGCTAAAATCCTAATATTAGTTTTCATATTTTTTCAGATAAAAATGTATGTAACATGTCTTGTTTCTTATACATGCACATCATCTGCATCACACTAGTTCTGCAGATATAACAGAAATTCTTACCATATTGGAATGGCTTTCAGGCTTTATTTTTAATCATGTCATAATAGAAATATGTGTAGTAAATATTCAACAATTGCATAATGTTAATATTGGCATTTTGCTACGCCTGGGGTTTTAATTGCTGTCAATCCATTTTCTATACCTGCCTTAACTACAAAGTGTTGCCAGGGGGTTGGTACCCATCTACAAGACCTATTGGGTGAGATACAGGGCACAACTTGGACAGGATGATAATATTGTCCATGGCCAACACAGAGACATTTAAAAAACAACTAATCAAACACTCATGCATTTCAGACAAGGAATCTCCAAAATGTAACCTGGTTTTTGATTTGTAGAAATCCCACTGAGAACCCCAGAAAGAGCCCATGAGTATAGGAGGGGTCCACCTAAGAGCCAATCTACCAAAGGTACATATAGTAAAAGATAAAACATTTTTAAAATATTTTATTGTTTCTTCAGTCAAGCTCTTGAGTCCCACCAGAAAATCATCCCATAATTGTTGTATTGATTTTATTTTTTTACAAGCTCAATCCTCATCTTAAAAAAAAGACAACAGTCAAATTATGACAAATATGTCGAGACACAAATCTGGGGAAGGAAACAAAATAATCTGTGGGCCTAAAAATCAAATCAAGCATCATGTTCTCCATTATTGGAGATGAAAGAAGTTTGGAAGAACAAAGACCTTAACATAAAATACACAACAATAAAAAAAATGTGAATGGAGCTAAATCATTTTAAATCAAAGGAGCCCTGATTGCAATAAAAGAAATTAAGAGTAACTTCACAGAAAAAAAATGATAGTATATTACTTATTTTGAGAGATCAAATAAAGTATACATTGGGTCAGTACAATCACAGCATAGACATTTAATCCCTTTCATTAATTCTTTTTAAAAATCTTTTTCATTTAATTTTAAACAAAGTTATAGAAACAAATATTGTTGGCTTCAGTATTTTACTCATTTTAATGATAACTAATGCCACACATACAGAGGTCAGGGATGCAGAGAAGTTCATTTTAGAGGTGAAATCAAATAAATAATGCGAACAAAGCTGATCTGATTAGGCCAGTTATAACATAAGCTATGACACATGTCTCTATGGGGAAATTAAACAATTCTAGACATTTTAAGTCATATAACTTCATTTTCAGGAAGTTAACTGCAACAAAAATAAATAAAAATACTTTCAATCATTTATTTCAATGCGAGAACACAAATTATGATCATGGGGAGGGAGAAAAATCACCAAACCCTTTTTTCAAATCTGCTCTAAGAGTAACCGATGACACTTTTTAAAAAAGTTATTTCTAAACTTGCAGTAGCTTGTAAGTGAAGCCAAAAAGCTATTCAGCTCCATGTTTTTTTATATGTTTTACACAAGCATTTTTCCATTTGAATTTGACATTACAGTAGGGACAGCTGAAAGGCTTTTCTTCGGAGTGCCGTTTCATGTGGCGTCTCAAAGTTGAGCTTTGACCAAAGCTCCGGCTGCACGTCAAGCAGCTGAAAGGCTTCTCTCCAGTGTGGATTTTTATGTGAACAGCCAGGGAGGATCTCTCTTTGAAAGAGGCTTTGCAGACAGAACAGCTGAACTGTCTGTCCTCTCTGTGAAACCTGGTGTGTTTTATCAGAGTTACGTTTGAGGTAAAAGCTTTATTACAGACGGAGCAGCTGTAGGGTTTTTCTGAAGTGTGATGAGACATGTGATTTGCCAAACTTTCTTTGCGAACAAACTTTTTCCCACACACTAGGCAGCTGAAAGGTTTGTCTTCAGTGTGTAGTTTCATATGCCGTGGTACACTATCACTCCTCTTGAATTTTTTCCCACAGACTGAGCAGCTGAAAGGTTTTCCCTCAGTATGACTTTTGGTGTGCTGCTGTACATTAGCTTTTCTTTTGAACTTTTTTCCACAGATAGAGCAGCTAAAAGGTTTTTCCTTTGTGTGACTTCTCATGTGGGAAGTTACAGTTTCCTGGCTTTTAAATTGTTTTCCACAGTCTGAGCAGCTGTAAGGTCTTTCTGTAGTGTGGACTTTCATGTGCCGTGTCAAATTCTCCTTGTTTTTGAAACTTCTTTCACAGGTGGAGCAGCTGAAAGGTTTTTCTTCACTATGTGTTCTCATGTGTTGCACAAACCCCCCCTTCCATATGAAAGCTTTGCTACAGATAGAGCAGCTGAAGGGTTTAGCTCCTGTGTGGATTATATTGTGTCTTAACAAATTTCTTCTGTGGCTAAATATTTTACCACATTCCTTGCAGCTGTGTAACACTTCACCCTGCATGCATGTTAGATTGGCAGTTTTAGTCTCTATGGAGTCCAAACCTGATTGAACTTCACTGCTCTCCTCCCAGTTACCATCACTGACATCAGTCTCTGAAGAATCAATAGGCTTGTCTACGTTATTTGGTTCTAAAATGTCTTCCCGTCCTGCAGAGTGTGTGTTTTTTTCAGGCTGTTTATGATGGGGCTTTGAGAGCTGAGTTTTCCCTTCATCATCTTCACTTTTAACAGATACAGGATCGATTATGAACTGCGTCATCTCAACATTGTCCTCCTCCTTTTTAATATGAGGGGGTTTTAGGTCCTCCTGGTCAAGGCTTTGTCTCCAGTTCAGCTCCTCAGCAGGAAGCTCCGTTTTAATCAGTGTCAGCTGCTGGATGCCTGCAGGAAACACAAACACAGACCAGCCTTAGCAAACAATTTCCAGACAAATGTCTTGCATGATGTAAATGTATCATCACAATTTTGGATCCTTCTTCTAGACAGTAAATTATTAGCAATATAGTTTCACCTACACCAGTTCTTCAGGTTTGATTGTAAAATATATCCTAGTGACCATTTGGGCCAAATAAAATTGCTATTTCAAGTTAGCCATCTAAAATTTATTCTAACCACTATGAAGGGAAAACATTACTTTACAAAGTCTTAGCATGATGGGTTTTTTTATAAATATCTGAAATGTAAAGTAGGTAAAATAATAATATTAATTATATGCCATCATGGAGTGGTAGCCCAACCTAGCCTGGCCACCCAGACTTATTTACACCATGTACAAGGCATATTAGTCTGGAGCAGATAGAGCCTGATTTTAAAGTCAGCAGAAACAGTTTAGAACCAGATAACTATGGATGTGACACAAAAATATATGTTTTTAATATATATTTTAAAAACTCTGGGAATGGAGCAGAAATCATTTCCACCACCAACAGAGGGAAGATGAAAGAACAGGAACATATCAGTACTGCCTTGAAGAACTGTGGCTACACCAGATGGTCTTCGTTAAAAAGCAACAAGAACATGCCTGCTGAGAGGGAACAAAAAGAAGGGGAAACATCGTCATACGATATGTTGCTGGAGTCTCTAAAAAACTAAGGAGGCTCTTTAACAACCTGAGACAAAAACTGGTTCACCCCAAAGATAAGACACAGAGTGTAGTAAAAAATGCACAGACCTCTACATTGGAGAGACCAAGCAACCTCTGTACAGGACCATGGCTCAGCTCAGGAGGTCTAACTCCCAAGGACAGCTGTCCAACTACACCTGAAGACTGAAGGACACTCATTTGAGGACACCAATGTCCATATTCTAGCCAAGGAAAACAGATGGGGGTCAAAGAAGCTGTCTTTGTTAACCTGGAAAAACCATCCTTTAACAGAGGAGTTGGTCGCAGACATAACTTATCACCCACATACAAAGCACTTTTAGGAACCCTACCAAAAAGATTTACCCCTCACCTACCTTCACCTGACTCAACCTTTAAAGAGACATGTGACTGAAACCACTTAAACAATGAAGCTAACGCTGCATCAGAACCTCCTAACGACCATCGAGGTGAACTCATTATGTTGGAGTGATAAGAGTCACCTTTTGTTTCTTTTATCCCCCTCCCCTATTCTTTGTCACACCTACAGTATATTTATCCCTGTTTTCTCCTGCATCAGTTAGAACTGAGGAAGCCTCTTGGATGAGAGTTGAAACGTCTTCTAGAAAACTTCACGTCCAGTTGTCTAAACTGAACCTTCCAAGCTTGACCATGACATGGATGACCATAGAACCTTTACAGGCATAATTAGAACATAATAAAGAGGATCAATATAATATTGCTCTGTTGCAACTGCAATCTCAACTATCATTATACAGAAAAGCGCAAATGTCAAAGTCAAACCAATTTACACTGTCACATATAAAACCTTTCAATAAACCACAATTAATCACCACATTTCTGATTTGATAACTTTTAAAAGAAAAATGTTTTCAATAATTTCCAACTGAACTATTTACATACTTCTACAGTATTCACCAGTGCTCGTCGCCATTTGATTCATAGCTTGAACTCGCAATGAAACATGGATACTCAAGGCTAGGGAGGATACACCAGACCAGTCCTTCAAAATGGGCAAAAAGAAGACTGCATTTGTCGGCTGCATACGAAGGAGTCTTTGAAGCCGAACAGGCCACGGCGCAATGCTATGACATTATCGGCCAATGAATCTGGCCTTCGGAGGACGCGGCCGCTGGATCAAAACACATTGAATAAGTAATGAAACATGGGTAAAAAAAAAAAATCATGGCTGAACTCTTTCACAGTTCATTGCTGCTCTCAAGAGGATCTCTCTCAGCTGAAGCTCTGTCAATTGTCTTTTTGGAAACAGACTGTTAAAACCTTGGTACGCAACATACTTGCTGGCGAAGCTGCACGGCCACCACATAATCCTTCCTTTGAAAAATAAGCTTGATTAAGCTTGGAATCTGTGTGAATGGAACAAATGCAGATTTCCCAATTGTATCCCATTAGAGGGCTACCGATTAAAACTGCCATCTTAGTTTTCTGAGTAGAGAAGATTCTTTAAGATCCTCTGAGGCATTTACCTTGCAAGCAAGATGAATTGTGATGAGAGACTCCCCAAAATACATTTTGGCAAGAGCCAGCAGATACGTCTACCTCGATACAGAAATGTTCCGGACTAATAAAATGCAGTAATATGTAAGACATAAACATGTCAAACAGATGCGGAAGGCTAAAGCAAAATAAACATGCATGGTTTTAGATGGCATACCCTTTATTTTTTTAGAAAAAAATTAGCAAAAGGACACAATTTTTGCCTTTTTGAACAGGAGGGTGTTTGCACATTCCCCTCGACTGGATTTGGCAACAGTTTGATCTATCCATTAACTCTGCTTGTTGTGAAACAAATCAAGCTGCCTCTGCTACTGTGATTGACTAAAAACTCGAGGAAGGTACCCAATTAGCTCGAAGAATTGTATTGAAGTCCCTCGCTTTTGCAAACACTTTCTACATGAGGCTTTCCCAGATCGATATGTATAGTTCTATTTAAATTGTTAATGGTATCCATCTGGCTTATGCAATGTTACAGGGATGTACCATTCCTTCTCCTTCCATAAGTCTAGTTGCCTTGGTCAGTAGTGTTGGGATCATTATCAAAATGTCATTCAAGTGAATGAATTGAATCAAATTACTGTCATTAATTATTTATTACTTTCTCAGTTTAGTTAACATTCAGAAGGGAACTTCAGTGTTCTGTGACTCAACAACATCTGTCTCGCTAAAGTTAGCCTGAAATACCTCTATGCTAACAGCTCAAGCTGACGAAAGCTAATAGCGCAAGTTGGCTTTGCCAAGCTAACCTACTAAACACAGAGAAATCCTGCTAAGGAGTTATTTGCCAAGTAGTACTTACCAATAAAGGCCCAGATTCCCCTTCTCTGGTAGTCTATGAATCAGTGGCAATTTGTACTAGGCTGTGATAATGGTTCAGTTACTCACTTACTGTATGAATCAAGGTGTGATTTCACTCTTAGATTGATCGAGATGATGATTTGTTCAGACTCTCAAGTTCTGTGTTGGCCCAAACTATTTATGGCCTGTTTTATGCATAAGACAAAAAAAAAGAGGGGTGCTATTTCAACTACTCACATATATTACCTAAGCAGACTGATTTCTGGTTGCCAGAAGTTCAAAATAAAATAAGGTGAGAGCCTGAAAAGTCTGTTAATAGCTTTTTAAAAGGCTATGAAATGTCATTGACTAGGACACCTAATGTCATTACAGCCAAACTTATTGGGAACACTATGCACACTATGAGGCTAAAGTAGTCCTACAGTTAAATGGACAAACTGATTTGGTGAATAAATCTTTTTAATGAATCATTTTAATATACTCCCAGTGCATGTTGAACACAAACAGGATTGCCCTCTGTCACCAATCCTCTTCATAACCATTATGGATAAGATTTCTAAACACGGCCAAGAGCAGATACCCACATTCAATTGTAAATTTGATTTAATAACCTTAAATTAAAGTTATTAAAGGCTGGAGGACGTTAGTCACAATTATCTAAAATATCTATTCATGGTGGATCATTTTGAAATATAACAAAATAAATTCTAATTTATAATAATAATTGTTGATCAATATTCATATTAAAATAATGGTAATTGCACAACAAATTCTCTAGACTATTTATAATGTAGAATTCCGAAGCTAAAATTATAAAGTTACATTTAAACTGAAAGCGTCATAATTTGCACAATTTTTTCTGTCGAACTTTCTCAAAGTTGGCCTTTTAAAGTTGGTCTTTTTCTCAAAGTTGGTCTGTTAGTTATAAAGTATGCTGTTAAAGAAACGCATAAAGCATATACTAGATATTACAGTTCAAGGATAAATTATCTGTGCAAAAGGAAAACGCACTGACTTAAGTTTATGCATGAAAAAGGACGGCTATGTTTTAAGTGTTAATTTTAGCAGCGATTTTTGCCAAATGGATCATCACTCAAAGTTAAAAAAGTTATAAAGGAAGCAGAATAGTGAGTGTGTACTTAAAAACATGCAATAGTAGTAAACAGTGACGCAGCCAAGCAGATAAGTGCTATCAGTAAAGACATCTGCAGAAGTAATGTTACTCACTGCATGCATTTTCTTACATTAACTGAAGTCCAAAGCAGAAACCTTTGTATTGCCATTTCTTGTACACATGTAAATCTGATGCACAAGCGGCATCGCGGGTGTTTATTCACTGGGGGTTTTTAAGCTTAAAAACCACGTCTTGGTCCAAATACCTCAAATCGATATGGACATCTAAGGGTATGGTGGAGCCGTGTCTGCGATCGCCACAAGAAGTGCTATCTGAATAGGCAGGAGCTAGAACCAGGTATATGGAATGTCTTTGCGAGTAACAGTCTTAAGGATAAACAGTAGCCTTAATGGTAATTGTTTTAATTGCTTCCTAATGCTTTATGTAGAACAGAACAGTCACAGGTCTATCATTATTAGAAATGGAAATCCATTATTAAACATGGAACTCTATCTTCTGTTTACATCAAATGTGAAAATATTACAGGCAATATTGTATGCCTTATTGCTAAATAGATCTGTTGCCATTGTTAGTGGAAGAAATTATGTCGTAATTAATATTCATGTACTGTTCACATCTCTATATCACTTGGTTTTCAAAGAAGTTGTATAAAATATCACCTTGTAATTAAATTGATTAAAAACTCTAATCCCATCCCACCACTGGTTTGTTTAGAACAAATGTTTTAGATCTCAATAATAATATGTTGGGAGTAATGTCCTTTCCCCATTGGTTCATTCATGTTCTGTTGGCCTTAAAGAGACATTATGTAAGTTTTTACTGAAAAATATCTTTATAATAGCCATTTTATTTTACTCGTTATGACTAAAACATTGTTTGATGAGCAGACTATAAATTAAGTATACAATCGATTAGTATGACCAAAAAATAGAAACTAAATGATTTTCATTATTTACAACACATTCATTTTGCATGTAACAAATACCACACATACAGAGATCAGAGATGCAATGGTGTATATTTCAGATATGAAATCAAATGAATAATGCTCACCAAGTGGACCTTTCTTCAGAAATTCCAAAAGCAACTACAATTTTTCCATCTCCACATTGTCCATCTGTAAATGAGCTTCAACAAAGAAGTTTTAAGGCATTAAACTCCTTGCAGCTGCCTGAACATTGACACTGATGTCCATTAACCAATGACAGCTTAACATCTTTATCAATTTACTGGTGATTAATGGTTTCTCTCCCATTCCTGGTGCAGTTTGTTTGTTTTTTTGTTTTTTTTTTGCCAAATTGTAGTCCTGATTCATATGCATCTGCACATATCGATTTTGTTCCTTCCTCGTTACTTTAATATTTCTAAAAAAAAAATCTTCACTCATATAATTAACTAATGCTTTTCATTTCTCTTACTAAAATCAAAGCTTATCTATAACCTAAATAAAAGTTATACTGATTCATAAAAAAGTAACAATATATTCTCTGATCTCCATTCAATTTAGTTTTGATCTGATTGGACCAGTTACAAAGAAAGCTATGACATATCATGACTATGGTGAAACCAAACATTTCTAAAATGTCCTGCAAGCATATAATTTTATTTATTGGGGTAATATAACCTCATTTTCAGGAAGTTAGCTGTAGGAAAAAAAGACCCATAAACTTACTTTAAATCATTGATATCAATGCAAGGATAAAAATTATGAATATGGGGAAGAAGCAAAATCACCAAACCCCTTTAAAAAAAAAAATGATCTAACAATGCAGCTGATGACACTTTTTAAAAGAGTTATAAACAAACTTACTGTAGCTTGTATTTGAAGCCAAAAAGCTATTCAGCTCCATGATTTTTTATATGTTTTACACAAGCACTTCTCCACTTAAACTTGACATTACAATAGGGACAGCTGAAAGGCTTTTCCTCAGTGTGCCGTGTCATATGGCGCCTCAAAGTTGCAGCTTGAATGAAGCTCCGGCCGCAGGTCAAGCAGCTGAAAGGCTTCTCTCCAGTGTGAATTTTCATGTGAACAGCCAGTGAGGATTTCCCTTTAAAAGATGCTTTGCATACAGAACAGCTAAACTGTCTGTCCTCTCTGTGGAATCTGGTGTGTTTCATTAGAGCTATTTTCAATGTAAAAGCTTTATTACAGACAGAGCAGCTGTAGGGTTTTACTGAAGTGTGGTGAGACATGTGATTTGTCAAACTTTCTTTACGACAAAACTTTTTCCCACATACTGCACAGCTGTACGGTTTGTCTTCAGTGTGTAGTATCATGTGCCGTGGCATACTCTCTCTCCTTTTAAACTTTTTCCCACAAACAGAGCAGCTGAAAGGTTTCTCCTCAGTGTGACTTTTCATGTGATGTGTTACACCTTCTTTCCTTTTGAACATCAGATGGCAGATAGAGCAACTAAAGGGCTTGTCTTCAGTGTGACACACCATGTGTCTAGTTAGGTCCTCTTTCCTTTTAAACTTTTGTCCGCACATGGAGCAGCTAAAGGGTTTGTCTTCCGTGTGACATAGCATGTGCCGAGTAACGTCATCTTTCCTCTTAAATGTTTGTCCACACATGGAACAGTTGAAAGGTTTGTCCTCATTATGACATACCATGTGAGAAATTAATGTTCGCTTCCTTAAGAACTTTGTTCCACAAATGGAGCAGCAAAACGTTTTCTCTGTGGTGTGGATTGTCATATGAGAACGTACACTTTCCTTTCTTCTAAACTGTTTCCCACAGACCGTGCAACTGAAAGGTTTTTCATCACTGTGTATTGTCATGTGTTGATTCAGGTTCCTTTTCCATATGAAAGATTTGCTACAGGTCGAACAGTTGAAGGCTCTTACTCTTACTTTGTGGATCCTGTTGTGTGTTAACAAATTTCGTTTGTGATTAAATGTTTTCCCACATTCACTACACTTGAGTAACCTCTCACCTGTCTCGCATCTTGCATCATCTACAGGAAACGTGTTGATCTGTCCAAAGTCCACACCTGACTGAGGGTCTGTATTCTCCTCCCAGTTTCCATCACTGACGTCTGTCTTTGAAGAATCTGAGGTTCTGTCTTCATCTGACTGTCCCCCCGCAGAGTCTGTGTTCACCTTGTTCTTACTGTTACGATGTTCTGACAGCCGAGGCTTCTTTTCATGATCGTCCAGCTCGACAGAAACGGGACTGAATATAAATTCCATAATTTCAGAATCGTCATGTTCCTCTTTGATATTTGGTGGCTTTACATCCTCCTGGTCCAGTTTGGGACATCGATTCTGGACATCTAGAGGAAACCGAAACAAAGACCAGATATGAATGGCTACATGGCGTCTACTCAAACAATAATAGCTGAGAGATTATATGAGTTACAATACTGAATTTCAGCTTCAGAGGGACACAGGCTTGTTCTATGGCTCTTAAAATATTATGCAATTATCTTACTCTGGTTGCATACAAAGTTTTCTGAAAAATTAAAGATCCTGCTGATATATTAATGGTTTTTTTGTGTTTTGATTTTTGGTTTTGCTAAGTTGGTTCGTGAATAAAGCCCTACAATTTATATTTACAATAACAGCACCTCATGACTGGAGGTACAATACTGTGCATGCGCATAATTGGTAAACAAGCCGAACCAACGGAGGCAAGCAAGAACTTCTAGCAGAGTTGAAAAAGTGCAAAAAAATGA
>JAUZNJ010034561.1:0-37424 GCA_034780135.1 Jordanella pulchra | reverse complement strand
TGTGTGCAAACCTGGTCAACAACTACAGGAAACGTCTGATCTCTGTAATTGTAAACAAAGGTTTCTGTACCAAATATCAAGTTTCATTTTTCTGGTGTATCAAATACTTATTTCACACAAAAAATAGAAATTAATTATTTAAAAATCATACATTGTATTTTTCTGGATTTTTGTTTTAGATTCCATCACTCACAGTTAAAGAGTACCTATGAGAAAAATTACAGTCTTCTACATGCTTTGCAAGTGAGAAAACCTGAAAAATCAACAGTGTATCAAATACTTGTTATTCCCACTGGATAACTATATGGCAACAAAAACATGAACAAACACATTTACATGAACTAATGGAAGCAAAAACGCACAAGAATTCATCCCAAATCCTGTTAGACTGTGGGAATGCTACATTAAAGGCTCATACAGAGTTGAGCTCTGCATGTTCAGAATATCAACCAAATTGGCAGAGCTAAGCACCTCTTCAATCAAATACTGGATGTTTGTAGAATATATGAAGACCTCAGCTGTAAAATGTAGGTTTCTGAGAAATAGAAAACATTTAGTTATAACCAGTTTGGGACATTCCAAGAGACAAGGTGAAAGAAGTAAAAAGAAGCAAGTCATTTAGAAGTGTTTATGAAGCTCTCTATTCTGTCCAAAGCACCATTTAGCTTGTCAGTTTAAAGATTTATTAGTCACACTATAAGTTACTTTGGAGCAATGAATGATACCAAATCTTTGGAGTGCCACCACGAAAACAAATCTAGCTTATCCCACCTATAAAATGTTTCCTTAATGAGCATTTGATTTAAAAAGCTATTTAGCAGAGGCACACACCGGTAGAGTGGAAGCCTGATGCAGAGGTGGGTTTGGGAGGAATATTTCTTGTAAATAGGGTATTTTATCCTGGTTTTGTAAGCTACAGCACATGGCCTTACAAAAGTTTTCCTACTCCTTGAACCTTGTCACATTATATAACTTTACAACCACAAGCTGTATTGAACTTTATGTTAAACAACAACACAAAGTTACAAATCATTTTGGCAACCTGAAAAGTACCGCATTGTATCTGACATTCCTGAATCAATACTTTGTGGGTTCCTCTTTTGTTGCCATCACATCTTTAAATCCTGCTGGAAACCAGCTTTGTTCAAATAGCTTTGAAAGCTGTCCAACTGGATAGAAACCATCTGTGTCAGTAAGATGAACATCCATGAACTCGTACTTGGGTGTAATCGCGTCACATTTATGTCAAAACCTCAGAGAGTAAATGAGTTGGTGAACTCCTGCATGAAAGTAGTTTAATATACTTGTGACTATGTTTATTTTGTTCTCTAAAGTTTTGACTTAAATATGATGTGATAGAGTTCACTATCTAAATGTCAGATCTCTGGATATGCGTAGGTGTTGTGGTGGTGGGTTTTGCCCAGGTTCAACAGGACATTATTTGGCAACATGTTCCTATGTCTACTGTCTTTACTTGAGAACAGCTATGGCAGATTTATGAAAGGAACTACTTTATTTGTCATTATACATACAGGGTACATACAGCAAAATTTCTTGATTAGATTTTAGGGCACTCCGCCACTAATGGCTGACCTGACCAGCATGTTTTTGTGGTGGGGGAAGACCGGATGAAACCTCGAAGACATGGGGAGAACATGTAAACTCCACACAGAAAGTTCCCTGCCAAGACCGGGAGTCTTGCTGTGAGGTAACAGTGCTAACCACTGTGCCACCATGTCCAATGACCACTGTTGTAATGACAACCTGAAGAGAGTCTGTACTTTGTAAGAAACAGCAGTCTGTGCTCACTTATGATAAGTGGCCAGTGAGGTAGTCCAGTATCCTGAAGCACAAACTGGTCCTTCAAAAATTCCTGCTGAGTGCTATTCAAAATCACTGAAGAACAGAAATAACATATTTAACATGACCTACATTTCTCCAGGTAGGTGAGAGCTGGTACAGAAGGACAATGATTGAATCTTTTGCTAAAATGCCAGGTAGGGGATCTACATTGGATCCAAACAAATACCACATTAGAGAAGCAGATGCAAGGTACCAGCATGTAAGTGGTCTGTGGCACTGTTGCCACATAGGAGATCTTCTTTAGCAGTAGTATTTTTCGCCAGCTTCAGGTTTATGGGGAACCTGTATCCCTTGATGCCACTCAATCGAACTATGCCACTAGATGTGCAGACCTTCTCACACTTTCTCTTTTGCTGCTTGTTCCTTATCTTAAGTGTGAAAAGTGATGGTCATGGGATGGGTGCCTGCATAACCAACGGATTGAGAATTGAGAGGTGTGAAGTTGTAGTAAGAAAAGTAGGCAGTGTTGAAGCCAAAAAAAGGAAGTCTCATTTGGAAATTCTGTTGTTCCCCTTGGGAAAATCAGAGCCCATTTAGACAACGATGCAATTACCCGGAGGGATACAGTTGGGAGGAATGGATACCCCTGTTGATTATAAGGTATTTAATTCCATAAAAACAAATGTAAAGACACTAGAGTGACTTAAGGACCTGGACATTTTTGGACTTTCACAATTGACGACCCATTCAGGACAACAATGCAGACCATAAAGGGTCTCCCCATTTTTTTTTTTTTTTTTTTTTTGAGAAAGGTGGTAGAAGAGTGAAAAGTGCTCCAAATATCAGGGAATTACACATCTAAGTATCCCTGGGAAGTTTAAGAATGTGTCTTTAGAAAAGAAGCCTTAGCTTATTGTCCTACTCTGTGACATGCGGGAACAGTGCCATTTTTGTCACGGCCATGGAAGAGTGGATTATGTATTTTGGGTGTATACACACTTGCCAAATTTGTTCCACTTGAAATGCACTACAAGTTGTTTCTCACTTGGTCTAGATCGTTTGTGCAGGTGTCAGACTCAAGAGAACCTTGGCCCAAAACAAACAACAGGTCATCTTCCGAGCAGAGTCTGGAGTAGTTAGCTTCTGGACTAAATGTAAACTGGCCTTGATTCAAACCAGCTACAAAATGAACAAACAAAAAGTCTTTTTTGAATTAGCAATTCACCGTAGTGGCAAAATCATACCTGATCCAGTGTCTGCTTAAGCTTGCAGGATGCATACACATATTAGAAAATATTTCCAAAATTAGATGTAAATTGACATGGAAGGATTTTGTAGTTACATAAGCTTTCCCAAAGTTATCTTCATCCATTTCTGGGTCTCTGCTCTGTCCTCCCCAGGTCATTTTGTTTAATGGGCCACCGATCTTTATACATGTGACTGTGTTGCAAGTTATAGTCTACCTGCAAATTGGAAAACAAAGACATTAACAGCAAACCAAACTTAACAAAAATTGGAAAGTAATCTTTTGGTCAGGACCAAACAAGAAGTTTTCTGGTTTCTGTGCACCCTTAGAGACATGGACTGCTAAGAGGGTCAAGAAAATGTCATTGTCTTGTCTGATATGTTTTACACATCAGAATGTGAAAGCAATTGTGGAGATTACTGAAAGCAATTGTGGAGATTACTGAAGATTTTTTCAGGAAACTTGAACAGTTAATTTACTGTTAGCATTATGGGAGAAGAAGTTTAGGGATTGAAGGAGGAGCAGGTGCAGACTTTACTTATTGATGAAACTTGGGCCTGTGAGTTTTAATGGAAAGATGCTGAATGTCTACTATAAAATGCTGTGGAAAGTCTGACTTCTTCTGTTATCATTTGTTGGTTAGCAGCATCATAGTACTTCTCTGTGTACTTAAAGAGGTTCAACAAGTTAATGAGGAAGAATGGCTCTATTCTGGGAACACCTCTAGAACCTATGGAGATCAGCATCCTCTTCATCAGACTGCTGTGCAACAGTGTCTTTCATTAGAGGCTTATCCAGATCCACTGTAAGATCTGGAGATGGCTGTAGTCAAGATATCCTTCTACAGCTACCAATATGTATAGCAACTTGTTGAAGAAATCTTAGTAATAAGAGTTACAACATTCAATTTTACTTTGGATTAAAAACATTGTTTTTTAAAATGAATCAAATGGAGGGACATGTACATATTAGGTTTCAAAGACTTTTCAGGCTTTCAGAACCTAAGACGATAGTTTTTTCCAAATTCTGGGTCCTTCAACTAACACAAAACAAGCATTGCATTTTATGTAAAATAAAATGCTATTTGATGGTCAAATGTATTCATTCGTGTTTGCCGCTATTACATGCACTTAAATATGGCGATTAGTGACAAAGTGTCTGGATGTGTCACATTTAAATTATTAATTCTGATAGTGATCTTTAAGGATTTCAAGGTGTACTTCTGGAGAGAAGGGAGTCTGGTTTGAGAATCTCAGGCTTTTACCTTAGCCTTTTGCAAATGGTATGGTTATGTCAATGTCTGCAGTAGATTAGCTTGGACAGGTCCCCATAAAATATAAAGTGGCTGTAATGAGAACCTGCTCCTTTAAGTGGGATGCAATGGTTCTTCGGCAGTACAAGGTGTATCTTCTTAAAAACAGAAACTTGGCTCAAGTGAAGGATTTTAATTTCTTGGCGTGAAATGATGGTAGGTGAAGCAAGATGAAGATAGATGTATTCCAACTTGTCTGCAATAATACCAATTACGTTTTTGTTTTTCATGATAAAGATTTGAGGTAAAAAAAAAGGCTTTTCATAAATTTCTCCATGGTCTTTCTGAGGCTTACTTTTTTTTAGATTTGGATTGTGACTAAAAGAATGGCTGAAATATATGACTAAAATAAGTTTTCTCTTGAGAATTGAGATAGGGCAATGAGCTTCACCATCGGCCAGGGCTAAAGGTCATGGCTGCTGATTTTCTACATTAAACCTTAAAGTGTTAGGAAAACAGCACAAGCGATATGGGAGCCCAGCAGTGTTTAGCAACATCCATAAATGTCTCTCAAGTTTTGTCAACATTTACATGGCAAAACTCACAACCATGAGATGACAGCTCCATCTGAGAAGGACGGTCCTGAGTAATGTCTTTTCATCTTCTCCAGCCCCAACCCCCCCATCGGTCAGACAGGGCAGAGCAATGTGATCACATCACATGGTGTTTTCATCTCGTCTGTCTGAGTCACACACTCCATGATGTTCGCACAAAGAGAGTAAAGACAGTTTCAGCAGCAACAGTTAAAAACATAACGCTTAAAAATAGCACAAGAGTTATTAATAGAGAACATGTTTCTTTTTTTAGAGGGTTGTTTTAGACTCAATGTTTGTCCGTCTGTCTTGTGTCCGCTCAGACCGACTAAGCCACTGAGAAACCCTGAGGTACACCTGCTTTCCCGCTGAGGGAAATGCAAACCAGCCCTAATGGCTCTAAAAAAGTGTTTTTGTAGACATTACTTGGATAGTTTACACATTTGTGGTAATAGCCTCATAATAAAGTCAAAAGTTATTCCTTAATTATTTTCCCAGGCAGTTTCTCAGCTTCCAAAGACTCATTCTTTCCTTGTACACGCCTCGCTCCACCTCTTTCCAGTACCTCATGAACAGACATGTCTGTCACTATCACATGTTCAAAGTCAACAGGGGCTGATTTAGTAAATTTCCCCAACATGGTTTCAATCTGTTTACATCTACCTGAATACCTATCTAATCATGATAGCATCTGGTCTCTCCTACTTTTAGGATGAACTGTACAGGTGAGCTCCTTTAAATACAGCCGTCATGCACCAGCCTGCTGGCTGACACGTACCCTGTTTACCACATCCCTCTGTTTCCCATTTATCTTCCATCTCAGTCCTTGGCATGGTTTAGAGCTAAGATTACTGTCCAGAACATGGCTCCAGGTGCATAAGAAAAAGTGGGAGAAAGCCAAAGTCCTAGAATAATTTAATGGGAAATCAAAAGAACAGCATTTCATGACTATGAAAGAATGCAATAAGAGTATTGAAGGGATATTAGTATAAATAGGCTATTGTTCATTTATTTTGCATGCAATTAACTTCTTTGTTCCTTGATCTAGCCCAAAATCTCTGGAGTTAGGAGAAAATTTGAGAATTAAACACTTCATTAACTCTGCAAATGGCCTGAAATTTGCACAATTACAGCTCTCATTAATTTGGTTTCCTTCTGTTTTGCTATAGTTCTGCAAAAAAAAACAACTACTTTTTTTTGTAGAGTGAAAAACTGCTGCTTAGGCGTTCTGCAGTTACACACCACTGTGATCAATCCAACAAACATAAGTAAAAAAAAAAGGGATTTTCTATCTGATTTTTGTTTCCTCTATCTATTTCCGATTTGTTTTCCCACTCTTTCTGTCTCTTGTTCTCTTTTTAATCAGATAGTGAGGGTTTATCTCCTTTTTGCAGTCCGTCTTAGTGTTTATCTGTCTGTCTGGATTTTTGCATTTCCTGGCACAAGAATCACATACTCAACTTATTTGCTCTTGGCGAGGGTCTGCTCTCAAACAACTCTTCGGAGAGGTCTGTGACTGAGGAGGCTGTGATGTGGGATTGCATAACTCTAAGGTATGCTCCATGGAGATGTTGTCTTGTGTGCCGTCCTGCTGCTGTTAGCATACTAAAGATTTTACAGGTACAGGTTCTGAGATTGAGACATTCAGATTGTTTTTGTTTTTCATAAAACCACTCAGATGTTGTGTTTTTTAAAAGTATAACTAAACCTGCAGTAAAATCATAACGTTGCTCCCAAACAAATGTAGAGACAAGGCCAAGCATAGGGAGGAGCAGTGGGGGTTTAGTGGGGGTGTAAACGACAGAAAGTGACAGTAAATGTTACATTACTAAATGATCTAAGTACTTAAGATTATCTAAGTACACTATGTTTACTGACTGGTAATAAAACACTTAGAAGACAAACTCTATCGATAAGCTCACACTGCTTGCATCTGATCACTCCTTTCCTAGATACTAACTATTTCAGTCCATGAGGACCAAAATCTCTTTGAACACTAATTCAAATACAGCTTCTTTCCAGCTGCAGCTAGCCTCATTAACAAGGCCCACGTTACTTTCTCCTTGCAAATTATACAGATATCTCAGCACATGTAAATGCTATTTAAATCCAATTTAATAATACTATGCTATTTAGGTACTTTGGGTTTTTCCCACTTGCTGCTACCTTAGACTAGTCAACAAAATAAAGTGTTAAACACCTATCTAGTCATTGTTTTGAGTCACTCACTTCTAGTGCAGCTACAAAATAAATGGTTCATGGTTTGAATGAAATAAGTTATAGAAAAAACTCCAATATGTCAGTATTGCTGTTTTCAATACTCAAAGTCTGAGTTTTTAATTGTGTAGAAAGTTTCTGCAGTAATTTTAAATTCCTTTCCAGATTTGTCTAACCATCCAAATTCTTTAGATTGAACTCTTTAGATGAGCTATTAGTGGTCTAAAGTAGAGGTTTTAAAGTATGCACATATTGTATATGAGCTTTGAACAATAAGTATAGTTTTTAAAGTGAGCTTTAAAGAAAATTATGTTTTTGGTTTGTTTTTAGAGTGTTTATAATTTGTTGGAAAAGTTTCATTGCCCACATATTGTTGTGGCTACTGACCAAAAAAGATGCACATCCTCTGAGGTTTACTTGGATAGTCTTTCCTTTAGTTTTTGCAAACAAGCAACCTTTTTTCTATTAAACATCCAAGGACCAAGGCAAACACTACAACCCCCTGGCTCACACCTAATTAACCAAATATACATTCTTTTGGATTGTGGCTGGAAGCTTAAGTACTTTTAAGCAAGCACTCACATGCTAGGGGGTAATATACAAACTCCAATCAGAAAACCTCAGCTGAGAATTCAACTGGCTATCTCTTCCTCTGAGGCAACTCTGCAAACCACTGGAGCCAAAGTACAGGCTCGGTTTAGAGACATGTGGTTTTACGCAAACTGTACTTTTGATTAGTAAATTATGGGGAGCTTATTTTAAAGTATAATAAAAAATGAATGCTGGGACAACCAATGCATGATTGGTCTGCAAAGAGTTATTTGAAATGACAAAACAGGAGGCTTCTCAAACATTTGGGCTTAAAGCGAAAAACATAATATGCATCAATATTCCTTTAAAAATTATTTTTCTTTCTAGCTTATGGTTTCTATAAGTATTTATGGCAAAGTGCCACATTTAGGAACATTTTCTGCTGACTCTAAAAGAATGCTTGTTTTCAATAAAGTAAATGGGTTAAGCTAACCTATAGCTACTCATGTAAAACAGCGTGATGCAGAAATTATACCTCCCCCCAGCCCACTTTACAATACAGAGCTTGTTTCTCAAAAATATCCACGTTGCTATGCTTACAACAGGTTTGAAAAAGAAAGGTCAGAGGCAACCCCCTCTATCTGATATCATAAAACAGTTGGAGATGACTTTTCATCTATTTTGCTCACAAAGATTTGGAAAAATCAGTGTGTTTAATTTACAATTTCCTATTTTTCTTCTAATAAGCTATGCCCTTGTTAAGGACCTTTAAGAAAAATAATATGAAAGTTTACATATGGTGCTGTTGTTGAATGATAAATTACTTTGTATCTGGGCCAACATACACTATATTGCCAAAGGTATTTACTCACCAAAGCAAAGTCCATCAAGATATGGATGCCAGAGTCTGGTGTTGATGAAGTTGACTTGCCTGCACGGAATCCTGACCTCAACCCTATAGAACACTTTTGGGATTAATTAGTGTGGAAACTGAGAGACAGACAGCGTTTTACCTCAAAAATGTGCTTCTGGAAGAATGGTCAGAATTTCCCATAAACATCTAAACCTTGTGGACAGTCTTTCCAGAAGAGTTGAGGCAGCTCTAGCTGCAAAGGGTGGATTTGTAGTATCGGCAACAATGTTTTGCTCTGCCCAGATGTTAGAAGCGAGGAAGCTCAATCATGATCCTTATCTCATGATATCATCATGAGATAAGGAATTCAGATAGAGGAAACATGCCTCTATTTTACAAACAAAACCTATTCCTCCCACCACTTGAGAAAAACAAACTAGGGTATTCAAAACTTGGTGGTACAGTACTGCATGTCGCTAGAACCTGATTATTAACCCAGTTATTGACATGTCCAGGCTCTTCTCTTTGTTCTTCAGCCTAGATGGTAGAGCCCCAGAATCCAAGACTTGTCCCCACAGCACACCAATCAACTTACCTCCCAGGCTTGCTCCATGAAAGGGTCTTGGTTTTACATATCAAGGTTTCACTGTTTCTATGGTCTTGCATCCTTATGAATACTGAATTTGGGTTGTTACATCTTCTCCATGAGACAAATTTGCCCTTCAAGACCCATCATAGCCCCTAGGATCATAGGAATATTCAACCTCTTTTTTCATGTTAAGATGATGTTTCTGTAAAGGGGAAAATTAAGCTGTCATCATGCAGTCACAACATGACAAATATTGTTAACAAATATGATTAGATTTGCATAGATAACAGTAGGGATATTATACGTATTAAATAACATAAAATTACATTTTGTCCACAGAGTAGAGCCAGTGCATATTGTCTCCTCAAGGTGACAAGATGTTTTTTCCATGTTGTGCAACCATGGTGGCAAACAGGGGTGAATATTATCATGTACCTGCTATAAAGCAGGTTAGCTGCCAGCCCCCCCTCACCATCCCTGGACTCTGTTTATCCCCAACTTGTTTTTCTCCATTTCTCCTCTCCTTTCCATCAACTAAAGCCCTGTGCTGTCCTGTTAGATGTTGGGCGTGGGAGTTAGAGACGGTGAGCTAATACTACGGTCTGATTAAATGTTGGAAAAGAGGGCTGATAGTATGAGAGGGGGAGGAGGGCGAGAAGGCAGTAGAGGGGAGGGAGTCATAGGTAAAAAATGAAAGGGTGGAGGGATAGATGAGTATAAAAGCTTTGCTGTAAGGAATTAGGAAATATTTCACAGGAGTAAATACTGCGAGATATTTCCAAAGAATCTTCTATCATCCAGATCACACAGTAAGTACTTTAGAGCATCTTGTTTCCTGCTAAATTCAAAATTTAATCTGGGTTAAATTTTAGCTTCACAAAAAAAAAACATTTTCACCAATCTAAAAAAAACTCATAAGTTGTCTTTGCTTTAGGCTGTGCATTAACTACCAACAGGTAAGTTTATTTTTTCAAAGAGGTGAGCAGATTCTTACAAGGGGCAAAAAGGCTGCAAACCTTTTTTCTTTACTAGTATAAAGCTTTTTAAGTACACATTCATATGAGTCTGGATGCTTTTTAATTTAGCTGCAGGCCTGCTTTTCTGCACCCACCTTGCATCTGATTTTGAACTGTAAAATGCCTCAGGTGCAAATGCCGTGTGTGCAGTCTGTGTGAAGACCTGTGTGTTTGAAGTCTGAGCTTATGTATAATGAAAGCCGCTATTGATGGCGAAAGAGTCCAGTCTGCTGAGACAGAATTCCTTCCAAATCACACAAGCAGAGGAACCTTGTCAGCAGCGCAGACATGCAAGTGTGGCACATCTGTGCCTAACTGCACATTCATGGGTTTAGACATCTGGTGTCAGTATTTTTACAGATGTCATATGCTTTAATTCGAGTCACTCACACCCGTGATTGTCTATTGCATGTAGACATGTGTTTTGTGGATGTTCGTGTGTGCAGAAATCTGAAGAACAGTTTATGGTTACGCTCTGTTAACCAAAAATGAGTTTGGACTCAATGATCTGGCAGAAGTACAGCCCATCTCAGCCACAGGAATTCTCGGATGGCTTTTTCCTTAAAACTGCAGCTTATTCAAAGCTCTTGAATCTGTCTTTGGTTTAGTTCAACCCTTTTCACTTTTTTTCCTTTGGCCAAATAAATATACTGTGTCTTGTGTGGCTTTGTGTAAACATTCCACACCAATATGTCTCATAAAGTATGCCATAAACTTGTGACCCTGAAAATATATATGTAGCACCGGTGGTACGTGAGTTCCCTTTAGTGGCTCTAGCACATTCTAACCGTAGTGGATTATGGTTAACCAGTGACTCAATTTACCTTTAAAACTGAAACTTGAGGTGGGAATGAGATGAAACTCAAACTACCCGGAAATTTCAGCATGAGTTTCATCAACCAGGTTGATCCAGTGCTTAGTATGTTTCTATCTTTTTTTGTGTGTGTTTTTTGAAGTATGGACTGAGCTTTGTAGAAACAGAAAAATTTGAATAAACTTTCTCAATTTTGCAAGAAAGTTTTTAGGCTCACTTGAGGTGTTTTTTTTTTCTACTTTTGTGAAAAAGCATAAATGTGCTAAAGAGGAGATAAAAACAAATTTTTGGAATAAGTTCTGACTTATTGATATTTACCTCGTATGACTGATCAGCTGTTTCCGCCGCCGCTGGCATCCTGAATGTAGCATAGCCTCACTCTACTTTCTTAATGTCTCTGGATGGCATAAACCATCACTAATATTGTCTGACATGATAAAGGAAGTTAAACTTGCTCAATTACAATACATTTACCAAAAACCTCATTTAATTACTGACCAGTGGCCTGCACTAGTTTGGTAACTTTACTTCCTTTTTACTATAGGTCAACATTAACATATAACAACATTAAGCTTTGCATCTCCTCATTAAGACGCTCTGATGGATAAAAACACACACAGCGTTTTCTTCTTTTCAACCTTTTAAAATACAGCCCAAAATTAGCATCGCATGTGGATAAAATCATGCCAAATATCTTCAGCTACCATTCTAGTTTTTATTAGTTTGTCAAGCTAATTATCATGTAATCATTTTATCATCTAATGCCATATTGGATGCTGAGGTTATGTCTGGTGGAAAACCTCTCAAATTTCCATTTGAGGTTTAAACTAGAAGGGATTGTACTGTTCATCAGGTGCGTTTCCATCAGCTTTTCTGATGTGCGTTTTGAAGTATCCCATCAAGAAAGCTTAATGTAAAGAGCAAAAAAGCAGAAAAAAACCCTAGTTGCTTGAAGTGGGTTTTCGCTTCTGTAAAAAAAAGGATTTATGTGCAAAGCAGGAGATGGAAATACTTCTTTCAAATCCTCTCTGAAACTTATACCTTACATAACTGATCATCTATTTCTTTTTGATGCTCCTATTATGTGCCTAAATGTGGATGGAAGCAACATTGCCATTATTAGCTGAAATGTAAGGACAACTTGCAAGATAGCAACACTTTCATTCATTACTGATCCGTGGTCAGTGCTAAATTGCAGCCTCTATTTCCTGTCTTTTACAGCCATGTGTGAGGATGTAATGTGGATGACGATGCATGACGATGTTAAACTTTGCATCGCTTGGTTGATTCACGCAAATTTGCATTTCCTATTTTTGAACTTATAAAAGTTCGCTTTAAATCCGTATTTCAGTTGGATGGAAACATGAGAAGTGTTCCAACTTTCACAGTAATAGTGGAGGGTTGCTGCTTATCACTAAGCTAAAAGAGCTGCAAGTAGCACAAAAACAAGCAAGCAGGTTTCCCTGCAATGGGGAACTAGCTCGCCTTTAGTTAAAAGAATTAAATCAGAAACCTGGTGTCCACAAGACAGGTATAGAGGTTATATATACACAAGGAAGAGCTGGTTCTCTTGCTGGGACCAGGGAAGAACTGGTGATCATAGACAATGAACTGAGCTATTAAAACTATTTTACGACTTTTGGTATTCAGAAATGTATGTCAGCTTTTTAAAATAGCTTTTTTTTATTTTAAGGCTTGAAAATAACTTTTATCGACGTATTTTGAAGCTTCAGCTGCAGATCATCTTTCCTGATAAAATGAAAAACATGTTTCGCTTCTCTAACTTGATTTTTCTCCTTTTTCAAAAGCAACGAAGATCCAAAGTCCCCAAGATGAGGAGCCTCCTTCAGTTTGTGGCCCTCTGCGCTGTGGTCTCCCTCTGTCTCTGCTACGGTACACAATGTCCTCAGCCTCCTCGCTGCCCAGCCACTCAGCAGTTTTCCTCAGTTTTTGTTCAGCACTCATAATTAACCAACTCCATGTTTTTCCCTTAGATTCTCATGAAAGCAATGAATCCTTTGAAGGTGATTAAACATTAAATAAAAAATATCAGTGCCTGGAAAAACATGCATGCATTTCTAACCAAGCCTGCACAAATGATCAAGCATTTAAAATGCATTTTAACTAATCTTCTCCCATACAGTGGTGGTTGTAGTGTACATGGTGCCCTGGGTGAGCTCAACTTTCTGCTGCTCTCAACTAATCTAAATGAAAAACAGATCAGCTGAATTCTTAATGCCCTGTAGTCTAGCAAAAGCATGTATGATAGCTGCAGGCAGGGGGCGCCAACCCTACACTGACTGCACAAAAACCAATATGGAACTTATTCAATTTTTTTATACAACTTTGTTTTATAACTGATGCTTCTGCTCTCTCTCTTCTATATAATGCCAAGATGGCCCCTATGTAAAACCACCACTGCCCATAGACACCGTTCAGCTACCTGGTTGGTAGGACTTATATATTTCAAGAAGGACTGCTGTTTAAGAAAAGTTTGTACTTCCAGATTTATTTGTGCCTCCAAATCGAGCAAACTCCTTCATCCCAGGCAACAGACTCCCTGCATCCCCAGGGAACCGACCCAATTATCATTTCAACTTCAGGTAAAACCACAGGCATGCACACCCACCTTATAGCTAACTTTATCAAAGACAGACTAGACTATTCAGCCCTGTGATAAGACCAGGTTTAGGGGAAATGAATAAATAAAATAATGTGTCCTTTCAACATCTTTCAGGAAAAGAAAGTCTCCATCAGAGATCCGTGCAGAGACCTGTGAGGACTACTCCCCCTGCCGCTTCTACGCCTATCGCTTTGGCTTCCAGCAGGCCTACCAGCGATACTTTGGAGCCCGAAATCCACGCCAGCAGTTCAACAGACCGACTGCAGGTCGTCGGTTTTAAAGTGAAGTGTTAAAGCAACATCCCTCCTTATCGCCTGTTCCCTAATTTCACTTCTTTTCCAGTTTTTTGTAATTTATGCCATATTGTCTTTTTTCAGTTTTGCCAGTAGAGAGAGATCTGAAAAATATGAGACTTCAGTTCGGCTGAAAGTCTATTATAATCCTTATAGATCATTTCATCTCATTTAACATATAATCTCATTTAAGTGTCAGCTACTATCCTCCCATCCTTTTTGACCTGGACAAGATATACCAGAGTGTTATAATACCCTTTATCTATGCAGGCCAGCTCTGCTGTTGGTGATCACCTTGTTTTTTTTTTAAAGAAGTAAAAATAAAACTTCTTTCATAAACATCTCTTTGAAGGAGTTATTTTGTACATCTTTACCCTCTGGATTAAGCAACCTTAGCTTTTGTTTAAGACCAGCAGGCATTTTAAGAGCTTCTAATGCAGAATATTAATCTCAAATCAAAATAATTGTTGTTTTCATTATCAAGGAAGAGGCTTTCTTAAATTAGCACATAAAATTTTCAGATTTTTTAGATTATTTTAGAATAAAATTATATATGTATTTGAGAAGTAACAAATACATTTGTTGTAATCATGTAGATAAATATCGTCATAGTTTAAAGAGCACCTTACTATCAAATCAGCTTTTTATTTGCTTAAAAACTGTATACATGCATGTCAATGGTACGTTACTCTGACAACTTAACTACACGTTTGTAACAATTCAGCATTTATGCATGATACTGTCTCATGTCTATTGAATTTTAAATACGTTTTGCTGCTGAATCCAAATATGCAGTGTTGTCAGTAGCTCTGCCACTGCGGGGTGTAAAAGCAGCTCAGTCTCTACGTGCCGCCATAGTGAGTTAGAATGGGGAGCTTTCTTCTCATGGATTGTTCAGTTTAGCAATTTATAAGCCTAGACATTAGTTACTGGGCTGCACGGCGTCGCACAGGGTAGGACTGTTGCCTTAAAGCAAGAAGGTTCTGGGTTTGATTCCCAGCCCCGGGTTTTTCTACATAGAGTTTGTATGTGTGTCTCCCCCAAAACTGCAGCAAGACATATTGTAAGTAATTTTTGGCTGCACCCCCACCACCGCGCCCCAACTTAATGTGACGACTCGACATGGACTCGACTTTCACTGTCAAATAGTCGACTTGGAAAAATCAGAACTCGTTTATGCCCTACCTCCCACAGTCCAAAAACAAGACTGTTAATTAATTGGCTTCTCTAAATTGTTCTAACGTGTGTGTTGTATGTTACTGTGTGTCTCTGTGTTGCCCTGCGACAGACAGGCTACCTGTCTAGGGTGCACGCCGCCTCTCGCCCATAGAGTGCTGGAGATAAGCACAGGCCTCACAGTGACCCTGATGGAGTAAGTGGGAGAGATGGGTGGATAGACATCAGTTACTTATTTATCATTTATTTAAATAACTGACCCCAGCAAATATTAGATTTGGGCAGAAGTTTGGGGCTAGTTGTTTAACAGTGATTTTTTAAAAATCTAGTTTCATCATTTCTCTGGCTTGTGTTTGTGCTGAAGAAATTATTAAAGTAAATACAAGTATATCTTATTAAACAATGAGCAGACACCTAGTTAAACTTCTACCAGAGGGCCCATTTTAGTCCAGCTTTTATTGAGTACAAGATGGAAAAACAAACATCCAAATGTAGAAATAAGGTTTAAAAGTAAAAAAAAAAATAGACAGTGGAGGCTACATGATCTTCGTTAACATTTCTTTTACTTTTCTGCTCTTTATCAAGTCTGGTTGTGATTTAAAATCAGTAAAATTGGTATATAGCAGACTCCTGATAACAAAGAATGAAGGTGTAATAGTTTTCCTATAGAACAACATGGCAGCATTTTGTTGCTATTTTCATCAGAATCTGAAAAAGCTGCATAAACAACAAGAAAAAATAAAATAAAAACAGAACAAAAAACAACCCAAGCATTTCTGATTCAATATTAATCCTTTAAAGCCTGAACCATGAAATGGTTGACAGAAAATTCAGATTTTTTAATATAAGATACATGAAAAATTATGAAAAAAAAACATACATTTTGTATAAGTTAAATCTGATCATTATTTGCACACATTTTGATACATTAGGCATTTCCGTATAATCTTTTATACATTTTCTGTTCCCTACATATTTCTGATTTATTAAGTCGGGTTCTCAAGAGCGAAAATATCCCCCTGATGATGCAGAGGTCTCAAAAATTTATGTATCAAATATGATACATTTGAATTTAAAGGGTTAAGCTTAATTGTCATTTTAAATGGAATCAGTACGATTTCTAGCAGATCTACGTGTCAACGTCTTTACGGCCGCATGTTGATGCAGAATAAATGTCAACCACCCACAAACACCAAAAAGGCTCTTACACAGGATGTTTTTGTGACCATTATGGGAGTTTTGTTTTGCTCTTTTTTATATGTAAGTTGTCCTGAGGTCAAATCCACAGAGGCCATCATTGACGACTCCAATACAAACACAGACTGAGGAATTACATCCTTGAAAAAACAAAACCTTTTTTCACACCAAAACATCTGAAAATTTTAATCCTCTTTTTGAAGAATGTCCATCCATAACCTACAGTTTTTATCAGTTATAACACAGCTATCTGTCAAAGGTTTAACACAAAACAGACAGTTACATGACTGTTTTTAAAAAAAGCATGATCCAGTTTTAGTTTACCATGCAATTCCTTTCATATTCAAGTATCCTGTGACCCCACAAACAAAAAGCTGCAGCTCATAAATGTTGTCTTCTCTTTTTAGCGAGTCTCTGCGGTTTGCAGTAAAACAGAGAGCCCTCAGATTAAAATCATGTCGCATCATGAGAGATGGCAGGTTGGCCTTCTTTAGCTTGTAATGCTTGGGTCTTGTTGCCATCTGGACTGAGTGACCTGAACCTAAAAAGCCTGTGGCTGCAGGAAAAATCTTGCTCAGCCTGCCAGCTGCCATATTTGCTCCAAAAGGTTCAGTGAAATGTGAGAAATCACTGCCACTTAGTCTGACTGGACAGAGATGATTGGAGTCTGTGTTGGCCTTCCCCTAGTTTCAACCTTTGCATACAGTAAGGCTGCCATTCTAAAAAAACAAAAACACAAATACATAAACATAAACAATGCACAAATTATGGACCTCTAAATACAAAAATACCTAAAGTAATGGAGGATGTGACAACATTCGAGACAGAAAAAGATGACATTCTACTGAGGCTGATGTGTGTTGATTGTTGTTCCTCAAAGCTTCTGTCACAAGTGTCGGACCTGAGTGGAAGAAGGAGGCACAGAGCATCATGGTGAACTAAAGATCTTCACAAAGGAAACCGCACCGAGGGAGAAGTAAAGTTCTGATAGAACCCGGAAGTCTTTGTCCGAGGGATTCATTAATTCAGTTCAATTCCCTTTCACTTTATATAATTCAAAACACGTGTCTTCTCAAACCACTTTACAGAGACAAATCAACCAGATCACATTGATTCAAGTTTTCCATCTAAGAAAAAACAGCTGATTGCATCGAAACATTGACTCAACAGGAACTCAACTGTGGAGAGACAAACTCCCTTTTAACAGAAAGAAACTTCCAGCAGAAGCAGGCTTAGTTTGAGCGGCCATCTTCCGAGGAAGACGGGGTTCAAGGGAACAGAAGCAGAGATACAAAAACTGTCAGGTATTGATAGTAGCAGCACAGCTGATATTTCCATCCAGAACGTAGTCACAGCCGAACAGGAACAGACCAGATGAAACTACTATGATGAAAAAAAGCAGATAAAGCACAAAGTTATGAGTGGAACTTGACAAATAATGCTGAATGCAGCAGAATGAAGCAGAATGAGGAGATGTGGTCATATGTGATCTACGTAGCAGCACAAATACAGAAAACAGCTCAGGATAACCTAGCTATTCTGGAAGAGGTCTGAGAGAGGGTAGAGCCACAATAGGACCGAGGTAGAGCTAAGAAGAAATGTCCTGAATACATCACTGGAATACAGCACAGGTGAGTTTATTTTTGAATGAGGGACCAAAAAGTTAGAGTAGGAAACTGTTGCAACTGTTGAACAAAAATCACTTGAAGAGAATGGTTTAAAACTAAAATACTCAGACAAACAAAACCTAATCCTTCACTTAGGTGCAAGCTCTGAAACACGTGCAGTCATTTGAAACCTACAAAATACCACCTTGGCAATTAGTAATAGATGGATATGTAAAATAGCTCCTCACACTACATAAAACACGTTGAAGAAGCTGTGATGCTAGTTTCTTCTAAAGGCCCTCGAGACACTGTTAGATACAATCATGAGCACTTTGTTATACCAGGACATTTTTAATACAAGCTTTAATAGTAAACTGAAAATAAATCATAGAAATACAAACATTTGAAGTGGACCAATGTCGAACTAACAGACTTTTCATCCCTAAATACCAGAGACTTTGTTCTCTACCGGTGAATCTGGCATTTTACAAAGAATGAATATGAGGTTAAGCTATTCAAAGTGTGGTGGAGAAAATGCGAAGCTGTGGGTCTGAAGACATTTTACTTTTGCATTTCTTGACCAAGTGTTCCGATAATCTGCACAAAACTCTCTTGGTGTGATCATGATTTTTGCCATTTTCACAACAGTTTTTATGATTTTCTAACATTGCATTTTGTTCAGACACCATCAAAGCGCCCTTTGCTTTCCAGTCTCTGCTCTACAGTATTTCAATCTTTGCCATTTTCTAAAAAAAAATATTTTTCTTCTCCTTTGGAACAACTGTACACCTTCCATCAGTGTGGGTGTGTGATACATACATACGCATTTCCCCAACCAATCACAGCCCTGTCACAATGAAGGACACATCTATAAACCGACTTTGTGTTTTAGGACATTTGGGAGGGAAAAGAACAGACAGACTTTGGAAGTGAACTGACTCGGATCTGAAAGTGCAAATAGAATCTAAAGATGAAAATCCTCATCGCTCTTGTTCTCTGCTCCTTGGCCGTCTATTTGACTTCAGGTAGTTCTTATAATATTGGACACACAAGCAGTAACAAAAATGTATTTCTAAACAGTACTGTTTTTTAACAGGTGCTGCCCTTGACTCCCAGCCTGCTGAAGATGCCCTGGATCTGGAGGATGGTATGAATATTCTACTTATTATAACATTCTCATTTTTGTCATTTTTTATTGTTTGGAAATCAATGAAACATTTATTGTTATATATCAATAGTCTTAACATCATGTATTTGTTTGATCAAAGTGGGAATATCTTAATTTTAAAGTTACTGAACTACCTCAATACACTCATTGAATTCTAGTAAATATAAGAACTGCATCCAATAAGCAGGTTCATGTCAGTCAGAGGTTATAATCTTCATATGAAGCATCCGTCAATCCATAAAATATATTTTTTTATTTCTTTAAGCAGGATTTTAACAGAACAGGTGAAGTTCTGTACTTTGTTCTTCTGATATGTACGAGTTGAGGTTTTATTTGGTTAACATGAAACAGATTTTATTCAGAAACCGTATGAAATACAGTAGAATAACTTACAGCAGACCTAAATTCAAAGCATTGCATAATTATACACTTTGTTGTGTTGCTTTATCACACAAATCCCCCCAAAATAATGAAGTTTTAGGTACAAGAAACAGTAATACTTCAGCAAAGGACTGCACAGTTTGTAAAATCTATGAACCGACAGACATGTTAAATGTGTTTCCCGCAGGATTGTTTGTGGTGAAGGATGAGGCCTCCGCTGTGATTAGACAGAAGAGAGCTGCTGGACATCTATCCCTGACTCAGCTAGAGAGGTATTCCTGCTCTTTTTTTTAAATTTGTAAAGAGCACGTGGCGTATTCAGCTCAGTTTTTTTTTTCTTTTTTTTGCATGCTTACCCAACTTTATCCAGTAAGATTTTTTTTACAGGTTGCCCCTGATTCTCTGCTTTGTCTCCTGTTTAGTCTGAAAGAGGTTTGTGAGTCCAATATGGCTTGTGAGCACATGATGGACACCAATGGGATCATCGCCGCCTACAATGCCTACTACGGACCAATCCCCTATTAGGATCACCATGGCAACAAACTGACCGCTCAACAAAACTGTTTGTGGTTTATGCTAAAATCACATTTAAACAGTTTTTTCTTTCCATGAGGCCAAAGTTAATGGTGCTAAATGTGTGATCATGAAAAAGACTTGGAAAGATTTCCTCGTTCTCTGCCTGTAGATTAATATGAAGAAATAAAGATAAATAAAAAAGAATGACTCTCTAAACTAAATTGTTTTGAGCCGTTTCATAAAAACCGATGACACTTTTGAACTTTTTTGGCCACTAGATGTCCCCCTTGTTCATTGAATTATGATTTTAAAAATGATTGGATATTCAGAATAGCATTTTGAGCAGGTAGTTGGGCTATTGGGCTTTCAAAGAATTTTCTGAGTGTAATATTTCTAAAATACAAGCAGAATCTGATCCTGTATTCTCGGGAAAAACTGGAAATTTATCAAGATAAAGTTACAGAGATTGTGTACATCCATCCATCATGTGGCAGAAAAAGAGATAAATAACCCCACACACATTGTTTCTGTGGAGGAAGCTAGAGTACCCAGAGAGATCCCATAATTAGAAGAGGAGAACATGCAAACCACAGGCCAAGACTCAAAGTAATAAGCTTCTAATAACTAATAAGCAAAAGGCAGCAGTGACAGTATTTTACGTTAGAAAGGGAAATACATGTTGCAGTTATTCATAGTGGGGGTTTTTTCTACAAGTTGTCATTTTTGTTGATAGCAGAAGTAGGAGTGGTCTATCTTGCAGCAAATCTAAGGAAGCCCCTGACTGAAGATGTTCTGTTGTTGTTTAATAGTCCTCTGATGAGTACACTGGCTGTTGTCCACAATTATGGTTATTTTGTGAAGGATTATTCCTTATGAAATCAGTGTTCCTTTGATGTTGTTCTGTTCAGATGACTGATTAACTATTAACTACTAAACTTAGCCCTGTACCTCAGTAAG
Organism: Jordanella pulchra; assembly: GCA_034780135.1. Taxonomy (NCBI): domain Eukaryota; kingdom Metazoa; phylum Chordata; class Actinopteri; order Cyprinodontiformes; family Cyprinodontidae; genus Jordanella; species Jordanella pulchra. Next base: position 16,592 of record JAUZNJ010034561.1, on the reverse strand, counting down.
CCTGAAGCACATGCTCCACTCCTTCTTTGGTTTAGGTGTATTTTAGGGACTGTGTTTCATACTTTTATACAAGCCTGGGGTAGCTACTTGATGTCTTCGCAAGGAACTGATTTAAAAGGATGTGAAAATATTACTACAGGGAAACTACTTTCATGTGGAAAAGACCTAAGAGGATTGATGTGTCCCCAATGATTGAGCATGCCCAAAGCAACCCTGTATGAGCAGCACAGATCAGCACTGCTGGAGATTTTATGGCCCATATCCAATAGCCAGTCATAAGGACAGAGGAAATTTTTGATTCTGTTTTACATAAAACTATACTTTTTAGTTCCATTTTTTGTGGTAATCATTCCCATATTTCTAAAAAAAGAAAAACACAACAGTTACTCTGTAGGGGAAACAATGGGAAAGACAGTAACACTGGTTTAATTGAAAATATTTTCTAGAAGACTCATACTCTATATTTCAAACCCTTATTTTCTAAAAACTTGAACATAGAATTCTCTTAAGAAAAAAACACCTGAAAACACAAAACTTAAACACAAGAATGCTATTATAATATGTGGAGAAATAAAAAAGAACCTGTAAAAAAACTTTAATGATTTATTGCAATTTGAACATCTGTCACTGCTGAACAACATGCAACTGACTCACAGAAAAACCTAGAACTGGCTTTGTAATGGACATTACCTAAAAAAATAGCATTTCTTATATTGCAATACCATTTGTAATAGCATGATAATAAAAACGTTCTCAACCGCAGCCTGATGCAAGTTATGCAGATCTACACATCTGTGTACATTGTCATACAACAACACATGGACATTTAAAAATGTAGACATCCAACAGATTTGCTGCATATCAAAAACTTCTCAGCCACTATCTTGTTGTTCCTCAAAGCAAATTTACATGGGAAAAAACTAAGGTTCTGCAGCTTACAGGAAGTTAGAAGCTAATAATAGATCTCAGATGTTGTTGTGAATCTTTTTAAGCCAACAGTTTGGCAGATGAGGCTGTTGTTGAAAGACGCTGACAGACTCAGACCTGCTCCCCTGTCCTGTAAAGTACAGAAGTTTTCAGGATTCAATGTTGAGCTTGGAGAGATGAAGCAAATACACAATGCAGACTAGAAACTGATGGATCAAAGTGAAGATCATGCTTATTAATATTCTTTTATTTCTCTTTGCTTATTAAGAAACCTCATTTAGTCAGAGAGCTATAAAGTAATTTGACCAGCTCTAAGTCATAAATACTCTAAAAAGTGTTTGTCACTCTTATGAAACATAAAATGCTTAATATTTCTCTGAATGATAAATTCTGTTGAAAACCCTTGGATAGTGTTAGTTTGTTAAAGCATTTGTCTTTGTGCTGTTTTAGTTAAGGTTCATCTGTACGGATCTTTGCAGCAAATACCTTCGTGCTGTCGTTACTAAGGGCCTGTTATTGTTTCTAAACAACAAAGACTGCGCTATGGATGGTGCAAAGAAACTAAACAGTCAAGCTTTGAAAATCTGGCACATACTAACAAACACTAGGATGATGTAAACTTGTTACTGAAGCTGTTGTTGACGCAGCTGCATAACAGACACAGTTACAAAACCTGAGTTTGATGGATTAACTATTTCCTGTTCTCTGGCGTATTTTTATATAACACTGAGATCAAGCTCAATTTGTTAAACATAACTGGTTTCCTACTTTTTCTTCTTTTTATTTCTACAGTTGGATATTGTTTAAAGAAAACTATTTTTAGTTTTATTGATTATACCTCTAACATGTATCTATTTAAAGCTGATACTACTGTTGCATTCATTAGTAATAGGACTTGCTTTGGTGGTGATATTTAAAGTTCATTTAGTGAAGAGGCCTTGAAACCTTTATGTAGTTTATTGCATGGGTTTAGTTAGGTTAACCTGTATTTAAGGAGATAGAAGCATCAATATTTACAAACGCACATACCCACAACAGCACAGAACAAGATCCACACATGCACAGAACAAGATCCACACATGCACAGAATAAGATCCACACCAGCATAGGACAAGATCCACACATGCACATTATGATTCAAACAAGCACATGAAATGTACATATTCACAAGACAAGATTCACACAAGTATTTGTGATGCAAACACAATTATATCTTGAATATAAACTCCCAGTGATCTTTAAACTTCACTGCATTTGGTGTGGATTCTTAGACTCACCAGATGTGACTTGATGCACAAATAATTTTTTTTAAACAAGCTATGATTTGCAACCAATTAGATCACTCCATTGTTTCAGCCAATCACAAGAATGCATACATCATGGGAATTAATTGTTTTTATAAGCAAATCACCACAAGAGTAGGACCTTGCTGCATCTCCAGCTATTAGCTCTCTTTGCTCCAGTGTGAGGTACAGTCTGTGAACTGTTTTGCTGTGGCGCACTCTCTATTGAGGTTTGGAGGAGGAGCCAGAATCTGAGCCAGATGCCCGGCAGATGTTACCAGAGGTGGGCAGAGGTGGGCAGAGGTGGAGGGTGGCTGGATCTAAGTCTAGAGGCTAACAAGGGAGTTTGAACCTTGGGCAAAGTTCAAAGCGGAGTAAAGGTCAATTTTGAAAGCTACGTGAGGAGGACGAATGATAAATGATTTAACAATGCTTTTGAGGGCTAAACTAAAACAATTTTTTTAAAAGCCACACACAAGTATCTAAACAGTTACTTTATTTTTCTGTCTTTGATTGAAAAAGGCTTAATTTCTTTTTTATTTATTAGTTTATTGGGTTTTTGATGTGGGCTTGTTGGGTGCACAGCCAAGTGTGAAGCGGCTGGGAGGAGAATCGGTTCCTCCAAGTCCGAGGCCATGGTTCTGGACCGGAACAAGATGATCTGTCCCCTTTAGGTTGAAGGAGCGTTCCTGCCTCAAGTGAAGGAATTCCTGTTCTTGAGTGAGGGGAGAATGGAGCAGGAAATTGATAGACGGATTGGTACAGCTGCTGCTATAATGCAGTGAAAAGAGAGAAAAGGTAAAGCTCTCAATTTACCGGTCGGTCTACGTTCCTGCCCTCATCTATGGTCATGGAATCTGAATCATGACTGAAAGAACGAGATCCCGGATACAACCAGAAGAAATTAGCTTTCTCCGCAGGGTGGCTGGGCTCTCCCTTAGAGACAGGGTGAGAAGCTCTGTCATTCGGGAGAGGCTCGGAGTAGAGCCACTGCTCCTTCACATCGAGAGGAGTCAGCTGAGGTGGCTCAGACATCCTTTTCGGATGTCCCCTGGACGCCTCCCTCGGGAGGTGTTTCAGGCACGTCCCACCGGAAGGAGGCCCAGGGGACGACCCAGGACATGCTGGAGGGACTATGTTTCTCGGCTGGCCTGGGAGCGCCTTGGCCTTCCTCCAGCAGAGCTGAGGAAGGTGTCTGCGGAGAAGGAGGTCTGGGAGTCTCTGTTGAGACTGCTGCCCCCACGACCCCGTCCTGGATGCAATGGGAGTACCTGTTGTGCATTTAATATAATCTTCTAAAACACTCTAACCAATTCGCTCATGGAGTGTATGTTTTTGTGATTGGGTAAAACAATGGTGTCAACTAGTTGGTGGCAAATCATAGCCCGTGTGCATCGAGTCAAATCAGGTGAGTCTCAAACATCCACACACAAAAGCAGTCAAGTTCAAACACCACTGGTAGTTTACAAATCAAGATATAATTGTGTATGCATGAAACTTTTCTTAATTTTGCCTTGTGAATATGTATGTACATCTTTTAGAATGTACAGTGCATGATAATCACTGTTTTTTGGGACTGTAGGAAAACACCCGGGCCTGTTTAATTTTTGAATTAAATCAGACATCATGACAGGCAGAGCTTTCTTTAGCAAAGCTGTCGGTAAACTATCGAGACAGCAGGAATAATAGCTTAGCTGGTGTTTTGTTTCTTCTACGTTTTTATGGTTTATTGGCTGAAATTGGGAAATTTTCTAACAAGAAATAGAAAATAACCTAAGAGCTTTAAATACAGAACCTCTCAAATTCTTCAATATCTTAGTTAAAATGTTAAGTTTGTGTTGTTTAAAAAGTTAATCAGTATCAGAATGATGTCTTTGTAAAAACGCATTGATCAGGGGAGGGCACAGATAAGTAAAAAAAGATTCTATGCATCACAATGCTGACAGAAGGTCTATGGTTCAAGGACCAAAAATAATAACAAAAAGATTTTTTAAAAAATGTATAATCGAATCAGTTTAAAATCATCTGCCTCCATTTGGCTAGGCAGTTATAAACTAGTTGTATAATAAGCAAAGGGAACAGAAACATTACTATTGATAATAAAACAAAAGTAATGAACAATAGATATAAATTAAGCGTTCACATCTCAAACAGTTGGTTACAGTATTGTATTATATTGCAGTTATATTACAAGTGTGGTGCTGTATGTACGAATGGTAGATGGTTTAACATCCTCAGCATTATTGATGTAAAACAATCAAAATCATCAGTAATTGGAGAAAATCTGTAACAACATTCATGTTATTAAAGCTGGAGATTTTCCCTAAATCACTGAAAGGAAAAAAAATCCAAATTATTGATGATGGTGATAAGCTTTTTTTTTCAACGTCTCGCTCAACAAGCACAAAAGAAATAAATTTGATCAACAATTATTTTTTCTATCCATACTGACTGGAATTTATGATGTTTCTGGTGATTATTGTTGTTGTTTTTGCTGATTGGTGGTTAAGCAAACACTTTTAAAGTAATCCTGCAGATACATACACCTGATCAGTTCAATGCATTTGGTCCTCATTCTGAAGCTGACTCCTGTGAACCGTAAATATTTTTATCTTTTGGAATTTTAACTGACTGGATCTATTATGTTTATCACACAAAATGCCTTTAGCCTTTAGTTTTTATTTTTTCCTTTTTTTTTCCAAGAATATGTGCCATATAAGTAGGGATTCTGAATTATTTCCAACTTGCTTAAAATTAGCCTCATCACATTTTCTCAATGATCCTCCTGTTTTAGTGAAGACATTTCCGTAATGCTGTTGTTTCTTCCAGCAAATACAAAAACTCCATCATTTATTATTGCAGTTACTTGTCCATGCAAAATCCCTCTATAGCAGAGCAATTAAAGTGTGTCTTTACTCCAGCACACCTGAATAAAATGATTGCAATTCCTTCCATGCAGCCACCAAGGGCCTCATTTTAAGTCAGCTGTGTAAAAGCAAGAAAAAAAACTGATTAATAGAGGGCAGGGTCCTGGGGAACAGAGTTGAATGAGCCTGCACTATGTGCAGAAAGCAACACTTTACAGTCCAGAGCTTGAGTTGGGTATAGGAAATACAGACATGTGTCACACAGGAGGTAAGGATTAAAGTAAATTGTGGAACTAAGGTTCAGCTCCTTCAAACTGAATATCAGATGTAAAATGCATGCAGGTGTTAGCAGATCAAACATTTGCATGCACACCTCTATGCTTGAAATACCCCTCATAGCAGGCAGATCAGCTGCTGACAGATGCTACTTAACTATCAGGTCAGGCTGGTTTCTGACTAAAGCTGCTTTTTTTAACCTTGTTTTCTGTAACTGATTTGTTGTTTCATTGACCTTCTTCCACAGAGATAACAGAAGATAATATAGATTCCAGAATTGGAAAAACATGTAATATATTTATAACTAATGATCCAGAGAGGAGTGGTAACCGAGACAATAAAGGTGGAACCAAGTAACATCTGTCAACGATACATAATTTTTTGACTACCTTCCCACATGCTGTGAGCAAATTTAGTCTCACTGTTTTTCTAAGATTTTACACTTGTTTTAAAAATGAGCTGCAAGACAACACCAGTGGTAAACTTTAATTAAAAATCACATATAAGGTTTTAAAACTGTGATTAATATAACTTTTAACTCCATTAAATTTTTTCCCTTTAAATAAAACCCTTTGCAACCAGTTACCTCAGAACTCACCTTCGCAATAAAATCTACCTGTATCTTTTTCAGTTTAGCATAAAACCAGCTGTTCAATGAAGGCTTTAGAGGTTTCTTCGAAAGCACAGGTGAAAAAACCAGTATTATGAAGACCAAGGAACAAACAGCCAATAGGTTGTAGAGGAAGTTATGGAGACTTTTAAAGTAGTGCATTATAATATGACTGTGTAAGCTCCTGCTTCTGCTAAATCCAGCCTTTCAAAAACATAAAGTTTATTGTAGAACCTTAAGCCTGCAAAGATATGGCCCTCCAATAAAACTGACAGGCCAGGGAAGAAGAATTAATTGAAGGACTAGTCAAGATGCTCATGGTGGAGACCAACAGGACAACTAATAGCTTTGCTTCTGACATGTTGAAAGAAGTACAAAGTACTGCCAGGGCCACAGCAAACAGGTTTTTAACACTCCTTATCCTTATTTATGCTGTGGAGTTGCTTCACTTTCATGGAAGGTTACAGTGGATATGAAGATGCATGGAAGTAACTGCAGAAAAATTCTTAAAGAAACCTGGAGATTCCCCTTCCTGCACAATGACCCTTGAACATACGACCAGAGCTGCAAATAGATGATTTAGATCAAATCAAATTTGTGTTTACGTTAAATATCGCCTCCCCAACTAATGTGAATAAGCTGAAGCAGCTTTTTTGGCAGGAAAAAAGGGTTAAATATTACTATTTTAAATGTGTAAAGCTGGTAAAGGTATTGCCAAAGAAATTTGCTTTAAAGTTTGTTGCTTGACATTTTAACACTTCTTTTATGGCAGAACTCTGAGTGCCAACCAAACTACAGTGATGTTTGTTTGTTTGTTTTTATGGCCCCTGGCCTCTTGAAGCTGTGCTTTTTTTGTAAAAAATCACTTTTTTTTTTTAAATAAAATCCTTTTCTCTGGACATTTTATGTTGCCGCCCCTGAACTCCTAGACCTTGGGGGCGTATTTTTTTTGTGCAAAAATGTCTGATTGCACATTAAAACTTGATGCCTTAAATTGGGCTTGGAGCAAATCTCTAAGACAAAGCTGTATGTTAGGTGGATGTCAATAAAAGGGGCTGTGTTACCATTTCTTTGGAAATTCTTGGTCATCCAGCCCAAGAATCCTTCAGCTCACAGATCTGTGTTTTTTGATGCAGGTCTGTTTAAAATAAAATCTTCTGTTATTAAACGAGTTAGCTTTTCTCACCATCTTTTACAACATTCAATACAAATGATTCTTAATCCTGTACAATTTGATCAAGCTAAAGTTTAGGTCCCGGTTAACCTTGTGTGGCATTTAAATAAAAGTTTAACATTTTTTTCGTCAGCCGCATACTTCATGTTACAATAGTTTTCAACCCCTGGGAGCTGCTAAGGTTTTTCATTTACAGCGAAAACCTGAAAATCAACTGCATTCAGGTTGCTATCGAGTTGCAGTTCCAGCCATCACTGCCAATAAGTAATAGTATTATGCAACAGAGGTAAACTGCGCTAAATGGGCCACCCTTCAACCTTCAGTTGTTTTTGTAAGCTGCATAACTTCCTTAACCTGGAAGGTATTTAAGAGCACTGTACTTGCTGTTACCACTCAAAAGACGTTGCTCCTGCTGCAAAACACACAACATCGATATCAATATGAACTCGCTTTCTACTGAAACTCAGAACCGCAAGCGGATCAAAGAAGTGGAGAATGCTTTTAGCCCACCAGGAGAGCCACTGTCAAAACCAAGTCGATTTCTAGTGGGAGAGGGCATCCTGATGAAGCAGGGTCGCAAGAAGTGGGATCAGAAAGCCTTCTTCCTCTTTAACGATATCCTGGTGTACGGCAGCATCATTGTGAACAACCGCTGGTACAAGAACCAGAAAATCGTCCCTTTAAGTGAGTAACTCAAATACAAACGTCATCTGACTATTCACAAGTAAGTTTAAGTGTCAACCAAACTGATCATGGTTCAGTGTATTAAGATTATATACATTTTGTGTCATTTTAGAGGACATCAGGTTGGAGGACATGGAGGATGGAGAAGATAAGAAGCACCTGTTCCTGATCTGCACTCCTCGCAAGTCCTTCTTCCTCTCTGCCCCCACCTATGAGGAGAAAAAGGCCTGGATGGAGCACGTCGAGCTCTGCCAGAGCACCCTGCTGCAGGGACAAGTCCCTGAACAAAACCTCAACTTTGCCAAATCCTGGATCCCTGACGAGGCTGCAGAGAAATGCATGCGGTGCTTTGTCACATTCACCCCAATCATCCGGCGACACCACTGCAGAAAGTGTGGCTTTGTGGTGTGCAACAAATGCTCCAAGGACCGAGCTCGAATCAACCATATTAACCCTAAGAAACTGCTACGTGTCTGCAAGATCTGCAGCAAAATATGTAAGGAAGAGGAGATTTCTCGAGTAAGGTTTGACAGTGATGGCTTGTGGGGTGATGCAGAAGAGTTATCCAGTGATGATGAGTAATCACAGAGCAATCCTCACATAATAATCACACTGTAGGTTTAAATTGAAGTTACGTAACATAAACCTTATACCATGTGTCCACTTCTTGGAGAAAATGTAACCATAACCGAGTATGTTAGGTGAGATATCAGAGAGAAAATCAGGAATCCCTGTTAGGAGAAGCATCTGTGGACTGAAAAAGTTCAACAGTCCCCAGCAGAGAGGGATAGGAAACTTGTTGTTCATTATCTGTGTGATATGGTTTTGATAATGCTAAGACCGATAAAGAGCACAACAACCACTTTACACAAATTGTTGCACTTTCGATCTGTAAATAGATTTTAAAAAAAATCCCTGCTGCAAAAGGCTTGAAGCCTTAAAAGTCAACAAGTATTTGAAAAGGAAGCAGTTTGTCTGCGCTTATTTTTGTACATGAAGAGTAGCATTCCCTTTATATATGGAGCCAAATGTAACCATACTGTGACTTCATTCATCTATTTTCTTTTTTCATGTTTACAGTCAAATAACTCATGTTTGTAAAACTGCTGCAGCTTTTTTGAATAAATGATTAATTCTCTTTGAAGAGTTTCTGTTCAGAGCATTTATTTTGTCTATTTAATTTTTTTTATTAACATCAGACCACAATTATACATTATTTTGGGTCAAACTACCATACAGTATCTTGTGCATTTTAACCACTTGACAGCGGTGACCCACTTCTTCTGGCATTAAAGCTTCTTGTTCAGCTGGTTACTTAATACATTCAACAAGGTATCTGGCAGAGTTTCAGCACACAGCGGGGAATGTTAGATAATACATTATCACTTAACGAGACATGGCTGCATGCTATAACACTGTTGCATCGCAGCAGGAAGGTTCAGCCACCATCATTCTCAGCTGACAGGTCAAACCCTGAAACGCCACAGTCAGTTTGTAGTTCTGATCCTGAAGACAGATCCAGTACACTGCTCCCTACAGTGCATGCTGTAGAGTTGCCGACACCTACATCCTTCCATCCTCATCTGCACAAGCAGCACCTGATGAAAGTGGAAAAACAAACAGGTCGAGAACCATGGCCTCAGGAGCTGATTCTCATCCTGGCCACTTCACACTTGGCTGCAAACCGCCCCAGTACGTGCTGTAAGTCTTGGCAGAAGGAGCCAACAAAGTAGCTTGGTGTAAAAGACAAGACATAAAGAGAAATAAGAGTTCCAGCTGTTGCAAATATTTTTCTAGTCCTCAGTTTCCCCTTCTGACCACCCCTTGAATATGCCTCTGCTTTGGTACTTTTGATGGGTTTTTTTTGTTTTTTTTTAAGTGTCCTGTCTGGCGATGCGGCAATAAGAATGACTGTCTTGATGCCAAAAAGACCCCAACAGATTTTGCTTTCACAAGTGGAGCAGTAGGGCTATCGCCATAGTGTTCCGCTTTTTTTTATACATATAAATTGCTATATTATAATTATGCAGAGAGTTCTACAGATTATATGGACACTGCAATGTAAGTAGAACAGGAAAGGCAAAACAGAGAGAAAAAAAGGAGAAAAGATGAAACAAAGAGGAAGACAGTGATAAAACATCAAGTAATTTTGCTAGTTTTAACAAAAGTGAAAAAGGAGAAAGGGTGTTTAATCCTTTAAAGCCAAATTCATGATATTTGATACATGAATTTTTGAGACCTCTGCATCATCAGTGGGACTTTTTTGCTCTTGAGAACCTGACTTAATAAATCAGAAATATATAGGGAACAGAAAAGGTATAAAAGATTTTATGGAAAATTTATGCAAATAATGATCAAATTTAACTTATACAAAATTTATATATATATTTTCCATAATTTTTCATTAATTTAATGACAACTCCTATATTAAAAAATTAGAATTTTCTGTCAATTATTTCATGGTTCGGGCTTTAAAGGGTTAAGTACATGCAGATGTAGAGAAGGAAATATTTCATCCATGCCCCAAAGGTAAGAGCTGGAAATTACGCTGATGTGGTTGCTACATAACTGTCTTAAAGTTCTTTGTCAGTCTTTCAACGTCATGACCTTTACGACTCTTTCAAATGAGGCTACATAAAAAGGTGAACAGAACCATTCACCCGCAGGGCTTTGTTTGGTTTCATCAGCTTATATTAAAGAGTTCAGCTCCTCTCATCTAAAAAGAGGGCCTATAGATAGCCAAATTGAATATAATAGAAGTTCTTAGGAGATACAACAAAGTAAATTTATATTTAAAAATTCTTATTCATAAAGTTCATGGATTATTTTGCACAATAATTAGTTGTTGTTTTTTTTTCGTTGATCCACTTCCTTAACTTGGTTACCTGATTACCTATTTCCCTGGGTGTGGATTCCCGGCACTAAAACACCTTACGGATAAGTAAATAACGTCAACAGAATACTTTAAAGGATTCCTGTAAAAACTTTTTCAAAGATTTGAAACTGTGGAGCATTAAAGTGCAAATGTTGTGGTGAATGATCTGTTTTCAGAGTTTTTTCCCCCCCAAAAAACTAAATTACAATCAAAACAAAAACGTTACCAAAAACTCTAGATCTTTCTAATCTGTCGGAGCTAGAACTTGTGTATATATGTAAATATTGTCAAGCAAAATTATTTTTACTCCATACCTACTTACAAACGTTCCAGATTAAAAATTTTAATGTGCAAGTACAGTAAAATGTGTGACATGAGCTGAAAAGTCATAGATTAGAAAGTTTACACCAACTTAAACCCCAATATGTTTTGTGTTCTTGTGAAAATAATGAAAATTGTAAATGACCCCTAACTATATTTTGTTTAAAGCAGCTAGCTGAATAAACCAAGCTTATATACTTACAGCTTATATAGCTTATATAACACTATTTTTCAGCAGAGGTGAATGCATAGGCCATTAACAAAGTATTTAATAAATTATATCAGGGCCACTGAAAAAAAAATTATCCAGTCAGGACAGAGTCTGGAAATAGTCTTTGTCTAATAAATGGCAACTTAGGTGTTCAAAAACATACCCACCTTCAGGAGAAGTATGAGTTTCTTTGTGTTTTGTCTTTTTTTTTTTTTGCTCGCACCAGAGTCATGATGTTGTTTGGACTGCGTGTCAATATCTCATCTACTGAAGCTCTGTGAGAGAGAGTCTGCCTGCATGCACACCAATTGCTGCCAATCATTGTGTGGTGCAATTACCGGTTGACTCTTTTCTCTCTTCTGCCTCACAGAATAGTGCACTTGTGCATCCATTGTGCATATGCAATACTGTGCACAAAATGTGACCCCCTTGAAAGATCAGGCCGTACGCACGGAGTGTACTACATTTAGGGAGGGGCGGCCATGACTCTGCATCTGAGATGAAGTCAAATGAAAGAAATACAATAGCAGTGACTCATGTAAAGTCACAAAAGTATGAATATAGTGTCTTTCCTGCAATTTAAACCAAGTGAACACATACTGCCTGCAAAGCAGATGATATCCAATGCTGGATGATCTATGGAACAGCCGGGCACAATAGCTGTTCTCCAGAGAGACACTTCCAAGCTGAACTGTGAGGAGGACCGCCTAAAGTGCCATCCAGTCCGCTTGGGCGCAACAGCTAACGGTTAACTGCGTAGCACCGGGGAGACGTCCCTGAACAGTTGCTTTACTATTCTATTCAAGAGTTGCTTGCGGATGAACTGACTGGACGGAGGACTGGGTCTGAATCGGTCCGAACCAAAGGGCCCTTCCGTTCCAAGGAGCCAATAGTAAAATTCATCCTTCCCCTCTTTCTTTCTAAAGCTTAATAATTGCTCTGGATGGGTGGAAAATATGGTGGGATAGATATTTTGTTTTTTTCATGTTTTACCTAAAATAAGATTTCTGTTTTCAACTTTGATGGTGTCGAAACAAAAGTGACCAACTGAATGCTACAGTGGACTGGCTAGTATCTCTAGCTCCAAGCTACACCATGTTGTGAGACTGAAGCTTCCTTTGTTTCAGCCAGAACTTACCACACTGAAAAAAAGTGTAGCTACAACTTAAATGAATTGCTTCAATTGGTTACAAGTGATTGAATTAAGTTTGCCCAACTTAATCTATTTAGGTTTTCAACTTTTAAACTTAATAAATTAAGTTGGATCAACTTGATTCAATTATTTGTTACCAATTGAAGTAATTCATTAAAGGTGGAGCTCCATTTTCTTTTTAGAGTGCAAACTGCTGGGACCAGCTAAGCTAACCCATTCTCTTTTAGCTTTATTACAATTAATGCTTTTGAGTCGGTATTCATTGTTCACTCCAAAACCTCTTTGTTTTTTTTATTATACTTTTTATTTATTTATTTAAGCTTTAATACTTGAACCTTCCTCACAGACTCCTCAACGGACTCCTAAAACCTCTTTTCCCCCTTTTATTTGTTTATATTTACTTATGCTTATTTTCAGTTGTGTGTTAGAGTTTTTAGTGGTTATTAGTTTATAAAGGTACCATCGTTTATATATATTAATATATAAATATATATATATATATTTATAGATATTTAGAGAAGAAAGGGGAAGAATTACAGACTTTCCACAGCTTTATTGTATGTAAGTTATAACTTCTGATCCATTTTATAATGCTGTTGTTCAATGCAAATCCACTCCAGAACTTCAAAAACTAATGCTGGCATTCAGACTTTATATGCCAGCCTATGATTAAAATACTCCTGAATCATAACTCAAGGACAATGACCCAGCTGCTCAACTATCAGGCCTAACAGGTCTCTTTGAAACGGAAGTTTCTTTTTTTTTTTCTTCTTCTAAATTTGATATTCTGTCTTTTTTCACCTTCATCTGCTGAGATAACAGCGTTGCAGAGTAATAATGTTTCCAGAAATAATAAATATTACACATTTATAACTCATGAGCATGAGAGAGATGCAAAGACAATAAAGGTGGAAAAGAGCAAGATTCTGGCTGCCAAGAGTTATTCCTCTACTGAAACTGACAAACCAGGAAAGAAATAAGAAAAGCTTTCATTGGAGGACTAGCCAAGATGCTCATGGTGCAGAAAATACCAACAGGACAACTAATAGCTTTGGAATTTATAAATCTGACGTGTTGAAAAGAAATAGTCCTCTAAGGGACACGGGAATTATGTTTCTTCACTACTATTACTCATAGCGAGGGGAGTCATGCTCTATTTGAGCAGAATTCCATGAAAATTATTGCACTTCAGCAGACTGCCATCCTATTGCATATGTGCATTTTGAAATCTATTTGTGGGAGTGGTCGGCTAACAGTTCGGTTGAAGAGTCTGGCAGCAGCTGGAGGGAAGGTCTTCCTGCATCTCTTTTTCACACATTGTGGATGCAGAAACTTACCACTGAAGGATCAGGGTCATCAGGCTCCCCTGCAAAGGTTTTGAGATGCTTTCGACTCTGATTGACAGTTTAGCCACCATTATCTTCTCTGTCACCACTGCACCGTGTCCAAGGGGCATCCTATAACAGAGCCTGTGCTTCGAATCAGCCTTTCAGTCCCTTACTGTTCACTACAGAGATGCCGCTAACATAGCATAGCATGCCATAAACAAAAAGACTAATAAAAAGTCTTGAGGAACAGCCCTGCATGCCAAAAGCCCTGAGCCTTTGCAGCAGATATACTTTTTTGTAGTCTTTGCTTGTACTTTGTGACCAGCCCTTATTATTAATCAGATTAACCCAGAGGTATTTCTATCGCCCCCTCAGCCTCAATGTCTAAACTTTGGAAGTCTAGTGGATGCATTGTTTCTGCCTGTAAAAGTCTCTATCTCCTTTGTTTTTCCAGTATTGATCTGGATGTAGCTCTGCCTGTCAAATAACAAAGTGTAGTCAGTTCTTAAAACCTTCTTCTATCTCCATTTGTAAAAGGCTGACTATTGCAGAGTCATTAGAGAAATGTTCAAGAAATGATTTGGGGTAGTTGTGGGAAAAGTCTGTAGTATAAATGGTGAAAAGAAACTGTTCCCTTAGGGACCTGATTTCTCACATACTGTTGTCGGTTTGTGAGGTAATCCGGGATCCATGAAGCATGGTGATGGTCCACTCCTATGTACACCAGCTTGTCCCTCATGACTGTCGGTTTTATAGTGTTTAAGGCACTGAAGAAGTCAAAAAACATAATTAGAAAAAAGAGAACCTTGTAGGAGGCGGATGGCAAGATCATCTACTCCAGGGGTGCTCAAGTCCAGTCCTCAAGTCAAGAGCAACCATCCTGTAACTTTTAGTCACATCTCTTCTCTAACACACCTGAATCTAATGGCTCAGTCCCCTCATTTAGTTCAGTAGAAGTTTGGTAACGAGCCAATTATCTGATTCAGTTGTGTTAAAAATGGGGAGCGTTAAAAAGTTGCAGGATAGTAGCTCTGGAGGACGGGACTTGAGCACCCCTGATCTACCCCAATGCCAGATTTCCCAGCAAACTGAAGTACGTCCAGTGATGAGCTCACTGTTAAGCAATTTAAGGCTGTTGTGACTTTATGTTACTTAATTCAACAACACTTTGGCTGTTATCTGTTCTGCGAACACACACCCAAATGGCTGTGTATCTGGACAACAAATGAAAATGTGATTAGAGCTCAAACCATCAAACCGTTAACCCTGCACACATATAAAAAAAATCAAAGTTTTCATTTAACAAAAATCATTTCACTCCTGGTCAAACCTATTTCAGTTAAGTAACTCTTGTCTAGGCTACTGAAACTAAATGAATTAGCTACTATGTACACACAGAAGAAATGGCAAATAAAAAATGGTTGAGAAAAATTATCAATAGAATTAAGAAAATCAAACAATTTTCTTGTTTAAGAGACAAAGTTTATGTTGAAGATTTTGGAATCCGGTCAAATTAGCTTTTGATCTAATTTAGAGCATTTGGAATATGTTTAAACCAATTCACAAGACAAACCAAGCAGTTAGATGAAACAATATTTTATTAAATTATTTTTTAAATCATTTATCATTAACTGTTTAGATAACTGATTCTGTGTTGGTTCCTGAGGAATGATTGGAGAAAGGGACCCGCATAGCTTTTTTAGTGACGTTTGGTTTCTTAGGAAACTGGAGCCAATAGCAGATATAAGGGGACTTGTTTTAAAGAACTCTTAGGTTTTATTCAGAAATCTAATGCCGTGATCATTTCAGGAAATACATCAATGTCATATAAGTGCATTGAACCTATATGGGTAAGAATCCTTCAGTACACAGATCTGTACTTTTTTATACAGACCTGGTTGAAATAAAATCTTCCATTGTGCAACTACAGTAAGTCCATGTCAGTAGAATTTTCTTTCTGGGGGTTTTTTAACTCAACAGTTCAAAGGTGACTAAACAAGATTTTTTACAAAAGTGAATGTAAATTTTCTCTTATTGTAATAATTTCATAAAGCTACATTTTAAGGCCATTTTTAACCCTGATGGTGTTTATACTGTTTGTAAAAGCAGCTTTCAGAGGTTTTTAATTCTAACTGCAAACCCGACAATTATCTGGAGTCTGTTTTTTTTTATTTCAGGAGGAAGTTCTAACCATTCCTGCATAAGAGCTTTACGTAAAAAAAAAAAAACAGTGTTTGATATTTTACTCTTCACCTTACAGTTGTTTTTTTACTCCTTAACTTCCTTGTTTGTGACGTCGGACGTTTCACTATAAATCTCTTTGAAATGGCTCTCTATATCCTGTTACCATTCATACCACTCTGCCACTGCAGCTAAAAACGTAACATCAACATCATGGACATACTGTCTACCGAGACTCAGAACCGCAAGCGGATCAAGGAGGTGGAGAATGCTTTTAGCCCACCAGGGGAACCACTTTCCAAACCAAACCGGATTCTGATGGGAGAGGGCATCCTGATGAAGCAGGGTCGCAAGAAGTGGGAGCAGAAAGCCTTCTTCCTCTTCAACGATATCCTGGTGTACGGCAGCATCATTGTGAACCGCTGGTACAAGAACCAGAAGATCATCCCTTTAAGTGAGTAACTCAAATACAAACACTGGATGGTATGGAAAAACTAATCATTGTTCAATGTGTTAAGATTGTATAGATAATGTGTGATTTCAGAGGACATCAGGCTGGAAGACATGGAGGATGATGAAGATTTTAAGCACCTGTTCCTGATCTGCACTCCTCGGAAGTCCTTCTTCCTCTCTGCCCCCACCTATGAGGAGAAAAAGGCCTGGATGGAGCACGTCGAGCTCTGCCAGAGCACCCTGCTGCAG